>JAOTRJ010000045.1:7358984-7371813 GCA_028564905.1 Leptodoras praelongus | reverse complement strand
TGAGAATGTTCTGCAAAGGGGAGATAATAAGTCCCCCTCTCAACGAGTGTGAAATACTAAGCATTCCTGTCATTAATGTAAGCATTGTGTAAAAACATGACATACAGGTGTAAATAGTGGCATTTCCTTGTACTCATTAAATTCACATGTTCGACATGTGCTGAAAGAGACCCAAGAAGCTCTATAGTGGATAAAAAAGGGCTCAAAAAATGTTCCCAGCCCTGTTGCAGTGCTCCACTCATTTCAGCCCAGTTCTGTTTTATTCTGACCACCAAAACAGCAAATATGTGAAAAAACAAAAATCAGTTAGAAAAAAAAGTTAGAACCCTCCATTTGATGAATTCTGGTAGACTATGATAGTTAAGTATTGCATCCAGACCAGCTGTCCTTAGACTGTCCTGTTGATCTAACATGGCTGTAATGGTGTTCTATACCGTATAAACTCGTGGCACGTTACATTCTTAGATCAAAAGTGCCCAATGGGAGCATCGCCAGCTTCAAGTGGTGTGCTTTTGCAGAAGGATGTGAAGTAAGCGCTCATTAGGTAAACACTGCACACTCTGTTAAAGAGCTCCTTCAGTATAACACAGAAGAATAGTGTGTTTGTGTGAGGTCCACGCTTTTACTGCTATGGTTAGACATGGACCCGTCCATTATTTACTAAAAACCTTGTTTCTGTTGTTTTTTTTTTCTTCTGCTTTTCCGCTTCACTCGCTAGAAACTCATCCATCATGCAGACCAGTTTTAGCCCTCCTAATATCAACTTCTGTCCTTTTAAAAGCTTTTAAATGCACATTTGGTCAGTCTTCAGAAAAGCGCAATGAAGAGGAAGAGAGTTTTATATGGGCTGCTATTAAGCAGTCGTGTGAAGCTTTCTTTCTGTGACTCGACTAATGTTGGCTACAGGCAGGATTCAGGTTCACCCAAACCAAACTACACACATACACACACACACACACACACATCTGTAACCACGTAAAACACATAGGAAAGAGGAAAAAGGCCAAAAAATGTCGGGCTTTGGAAAAGAAGCAGGAAATAGAAAACACCTTACAGGTTTGCTGTTTTGGTTCGTGTAACTGAAATGTTCTGGCAACAGCGGCGGAAGGGTGAGTCAGAGCAGAGAGCAGGGTGTCCTTGCGAGTGCGTGCCTCAGTACACTTTTCTCCATATGGTTGTGATTGTCTTACTCGTTGCTGCACTGGAGACAGTGTGAGGTAAAAAAACACAAATATATTCAACAGTGTGTCACGTTTCTTCAAAATGTTTTCATAGACCAAAATGTACATGCTGAACATTCAACCACACACACACATACACAAACACGTTGCATGGAAATCTGGCCGAAAACTAAAGTTCTGGATTTTACAATTCATTATAGATTAGCTTTTTGTACTGCTGAATAAATTCTAAAACTTTTTTTGGTTTCTGTGCTTTTGATATTTAAAATATATGTGTTAAAAGGAGGAAAAATGTTCATTGCCACTTACTGTCAGTACAAGGTAATGAAACCCTTTACATTCTTAGGTGATAGATCATTAAATTGGGTATAAAGGGTAAAAATGGCAAGGTAGTTAAACATCACAGTATTGCGTTTTTGCGGCTTACACAGACAATGAATAAAACAATGCAGATTGTCTCAGTTTGCATATTCAAATGGAATAACCGGCCACCGGCAATATAACGACACATTGACTCGTATTCCTGGTTAAACCTTAAGCAGATCTCAGCAGTATTTTCTACAGCATTATAGTATTTTTTTTGCTTCCATTGATGAAACATACCCCGAGGTGTAGCTTTTCCATGCAGGTGGTAATCAGAATGCTACTGGTGCGGAAGAGGATCACTGAACTTGGTACATGCAGGCATTAGATTTTTGGACATAGAATTGTACCCTTCTGTGAAATTAGTCAGTGCTTGTGGTATGTTTGTGTGTGCGCAAGGAACAGATTGTTTTTTGTAGAGCAGGTTTATCAGTGTGTCTGGCTTGCATAACTGTAAGTGAAATACTAATGCTGGCTCTTTTCACTTCAACTGCACTTTGCATTTGAAGTGAGCAAGAAGGTCTTGTTTGTTCTCATGAGACAAGTTCTAAAGAGCCCATTGTGTCAGCTGATTGATTGATTTACTGATTGATTGAGCTATACCGGGTATCTAAATGTGAAGTGACTGGATTGCTTGGCTACCAGGGCATTATGAACAGTGAATACAGCGATACAGTACATCATAATTGCCTTTGACCAGCTCCATAACTGTATCAAGTT
The DNA here is from genome assembly GCA_028564905.1 of Leptodoras praelongus. Taxonomy (NCBI): domain Eukaryota; kingdom Metazoa; phylum Chordata; class Actinopteri; order Siluriformes; family Doradidae; genus Leptodoras; species Leptodoras praelongus. The sequence goes on along the minus strand of JAOTRJ010000045.1, from coordinate 7,369,549 downwards.
CAAGTCTGTAGATGTGTTATCTATTGCTCATTTTATCAGGTAGCCTACTTTTTACTGACCTTTGTCCCTTTTTGTGCCATTTTCTCTTACACAAGTAGCACTGAAAAGTAATGAAAAATACTCTCATATTATTTCATTTATATAGACATTTTATGTCTTATTTATATTTATTTCTGAAAGAAAATGTATTTTTAATAAGTAGGTTTTACTTCTATCAAGTAGTAAGGTTTACTTAGGCAGTTGTATTCTTAAACGTGTTTACATAGAACAATGGGAGAAGTAGCCGACAAGTGCTGAGCCTATTTGGGAAAAACATCCTGGGTAAAATTCTTTCATGAATCTGGTTGAAAAGTTTCCAAGAGTGTGCAAGCCTTCACCAGGAATACTGTTAAGAATTATACAATGCAACAGACAAAGCAATATAAAATAGTTCTGATTTGTTTAACATTTTCTGGTCACTGCACAATTCTGTATGTGTTATTTCAGTGTTAATGTCTTTATTATATTCTAAACTGATAGAAATTTGAAAAAAAAATAAAGAACACTGTTCTTTGCACAAACTTATGGATTGTAGTGTATATTTATAACTGGGGTTTTCTCTTCCTTTTGTAGGTAAAGCACTGTGCGAGGGGAATTCTGGAGATTATGGTGTGCCGTCCCCCGGGCCTGCGTTTAAGGAGGTCTGGCAAGTTAAAGTTTGGCCGAAAGGTCTTGGGCAAGCTAAAAATCTAGTTGGTATATACAGACTCTGCCTAACTGAGAAGACAGTCAACTTTGTCAAGCTGAATTCAGATGCAGCAGCTGTAGTATTACAGCTAATGAACGTGAGACGTTGTGGCCACTCTGAAAATTTCTTCTTTGTGGAGGTTGGTAGATCGGCAGTGACTGGCCCTGGAGAGTTCTGGATGCAGGTGGAGGATTCAGTCGTGGCACAGAACATGCATGAGACTCTACTTGAAGCCATGAAGGCCCGAAGTGAGGAGTTTCGCCAGCGTAGTAAGTTACAGTCAACTACAGCAGGAGGAGGGGGTGGTGGTATTGCATCTAATCCAATCAGTGTTCCATCTCGTCGTCACCACCCAAACCCTCCGCCCAGCCAAGTGGGATTCATCAGACGGCCTCGTACAGAGCCACCAGGAGTCACCGGAGGAGGAGGAGGTGGCACCAGCAACAATGCCTCCCCTATACCTCGGCATGGGTTTTCAAGAGCCTGTAACTCCAGTGATGGAGCAAAAGTAGAGGAGGGCATGAATGCAGGGACGAAGGGTGTCAATTCCAGTCCCACTGTAAATGGATCCTGTTCTACCACGCCAATTCTCAGGTCTACATCTGTACGAGCTCCCACACCAGTCAAGGCACAGCATGCTCTGATGAGGTCCATCTCGACCCCAGCCCCTTCACCTGCCCAGAACCTCTCCTGTTCCTCAGGCAATGGGTCTGAATTTGGGTGCACAGGACCAGGAAGCACTGCACCTGGAGGGGATGGAAATGGAAGCACTTACAATCAAATGCCTCTCCGCCACCTCTCAGTTTCTGGTTCATTCAGTGACTATTGTTCTTCAGATGAATATGGTTCCAGCCCAGGTGAGCATTCTTTGCTGACTGCATCCATTCAGGCAGGGTCTGTAGGTAGCTCAGCTGGGGATGAAGCTGCCAACTACATCCTTATGGCACAGAAAGGGGCATCTAATTCATTGCCAATTGACAACTCTCTGCCTCAGACTAGAAGGGTGTTGCGTCGCTCTTCGGGGCGCGAACGTGACACTGAACGCAGGATGATCAGTAAAAGGGCATCTCTGCCACCCATGGCTCTTGAGAGACTTGGCACTTACCGCAGAGGAGGAGATGTAGAGATTGAAGAAGACAACTATGCCGTAATGTCTCGAAGTACCAGCCGTGAGTCTTTCAGCTCACGCCAGGATTCAGAATCAGCTGTTGTTGGAAACAGATATATGGATATAACTGCAGAATCCAAAGTTGAAGCAGGAATCTGTGGATCTGATGGCTCAACTGTTACTGGAAATGGTAATGTAGGGGGAGACAATGGATACATGTCTATGTTGCCAGGAGTAACAGCTTCTCCAGTGTCTCCCTCTCACTCACTATCTGTAGCAGTGTCTGACTCTAAACCTGCAGATGACTATATGGCTATGACTCCCAACAATAGTATCTCACTTCCTCAGCAGATCCACCTTCCTACTTCTACCACAGATGGCTATATGATGATGTCGCCAAATAGCAGCTGTTCCCCAGACCAGCGTGTGGTTTCAGGAGCCTGGGTTGGCAGGAACAATGCAGACAGTAGGCCTGGAAGTGATTATATGAACATGTCACCTATCACTGTACGTGCCAACAGTACTCCATCTCCACAAGAGTCTCTTATAGCATCTGAAAAACATCCTCAGCAACCTCCTCCCAAAATGGTATATTCTTACTATTCTCTACCCCGCTCTTATAAACAGAGTAGCCCTAAACACTTTGAGGAAGGTTTAGGAAGAGGAAAGTGCCTAGGTAGTGAACATGGAAATGGTGGTGGTCAAGGTCTTGGCAGTTGCAGGGGCACATCTCATTATCATGAACCTGGAGTTGGACGGCATTTGTCTTTTTCCTCCTCATCATATTCATCCAGTTCAGCTAGCAGTGAAAGTCTTGGGGAGGGTGAAGAAAGGACCCAGGTGAGAAAGACAGTTGCAGGAGCTCAAGTAAAAGATAGTAGAGTTCTGCCACACAGACTGGGGTCTAAACAAGCACAGGGCCAGAGGAATCGTCCTCTTAGTTTGTTTGTGGATGTCTCTAAAGCCAATACCTTACCTAGGGTCCGTGAGACACCAGTCCCCCCTGAGCCTAAAAGTCCTGGTGAATATGTCAGTATAGAGTTCAAGAGTGAGAGAAACATCAGAGAAGTAGTTAGTAGACCTAGGCAGGGTGGTTCCATACTTGCAAGCTCACAACGCCCCTTGCCTAGGCCCACTTCTTGTGTTGCTGGATTCTTACCACATCCCTGCATCCCCTCTTCTGCTGTCCCTCCATCTGTGGCTTCAGAATATGTCAACATGGAGTTAGGAGCCTCCCCTTCACCATCATCTTTCTCCCTCACTCCCCCCGGTTTCCCTTCTTTTCCCACTCCTCCAACCCCACCTACATCAGCACCTGCTTGGAATGAGCAGAGATCAACACCACAACATGAAGAAGAGGCTGAAGTGGAAGCAGTACATAGTGGACATCAGCCTCTATTGACCTCGCAGTCACTTGATTCTCCTATACCATGTGCAGACTACACAGAAATGGTCTTTGGATTGAACTCAGACACGACCACCAGCTCCACCACACCTAAAGAATCACTGCTGGACAGACAAGAATCCATGGTTCCCACCCTAAGTCCGGGTCTTAATTTAGATTTTCCAATGTCAAAAGCCCCAAATCCAGATCATGGTGCTAAAGTAATAAGGGCAGACCCTCAAGCTCGGCGGCGCCACTGTTCTGAAACATTTCTGGCACCTTCTTCATTGTCCTCATGCCCTGTAAGTTCCTCCTCATCTATGAGCATGATTAGTGAGCACACCCAAGCCATAGCACGGAGACTTGGTTTAGACGGCATTTTGAGTGGCAGTGGAAACTTGCTAGATATCCCAAATCAGCATGCCAACAATGGATTAAGTAACATAAATTCTACCCAGACTTCATCTACAGAGCAAGGGCTCAACTACATAGACCTAGACTTGGCTACAAAAGAGAGCTCACATCATGCTGCTGATGTCCAGACTGTTGGCCAAACAGCACCACGGCTCTTTTCGTTGGGTAGTGGCGCATCTGGAGGTGCTGGAGGAGCAGGAGGTCTGAGCAGCAGTGCTTCAAATCTCAACACATATGCTAGCATTGACTTTTATAAATCAGAGGAACTACGTTCACACCAAGGCAGCAACAGCAGCAAAGACAGTACAGGTAGGAGCAGTCATTCTCAGTTCTCAGTCATTACTCAAATTAGTCATAAGGATAACAGACATGTGTGACAAGTGATGAACTTGAGAAAAAAAATGAGACAAAGGAAATAAATTGGCATACAATTAATAAAACATTTTGAAGGAAGTTAGAGTGGGAGTATTTGTATAAATGAAAAAAAGTAAAGAAAATAGTTTTCCTCAGTCTACTTAACATGTAACACTCAAATGGTAATATCGTTGCTACTGTGACCCTGAAACACGGGTCTGGCCAAAAAGTAATTAAGAAAAATTGACTTGTACAGTTTTTTTCAAGATCAGTTAAATTCCTTTTGCATGCAGCCTAGTGCTTTTTAGGTCAAAAACAGTTGTGCAATTATGTAATTGTACTTTTTGTTCCTGTCCACCTCCTGCCACAGTCTGCAGTTACCATCTGTCCCAATGCCGATTAGTGGTTTTGCACTAATCATGAATTGTTATGGCCAATTACAGTTCTGATTTTTTTTACTGCAAAACCTTGCCAATGGCTATTTTTTTGTGGACTAATTAAATTCGTGAAACACACTAACATATTCCCAGTGCTTTTTATTATATACACTAAATTTGCAAAATTTATAAAATATATAAAATGCTAGTTTTTAAATATACATTTATAAACTAGCATTTAAAATAAACAATTCTCATAACATTAAATTTAATTGTTCCACAAGAATGTCACAGCAGTTATTGTATTTTAAGGAAACAATATTTAACAGTCCATCTTTCTAAAAAAAAAGAACTTTACAACAAAAAAGTCATCATTTACCTTAAAAAAATGTAAATAAAAAAAACTACATAAACATTTCAGACTGCACTTTTCACATCTTTACATTTCCCAAACAGCTGTCATTTTACTTGTGGAGTTTCTGGTTCATATGATTTAGCTACATCATTAAATTGCAACACAGATCGGCTGAAATCAACATAATAAATCGGCTGATTGCCATTTGTTTTTGTCTTTTTTTTTTACAAAAATTGTCTGATCTTGATCTTTATTAATTGTGCATCCCCACTGATTAGTAAGCCAAATGAAGTTCACTATAATAAGTCTCTGAATATTTTGTCTATTTTTATTATATGCCAATCTATGAATTTATATGAATCATGCAAGGCTTGATTTTCTTCAATCAGGTCATTTGTGAAAGTTAGTCGGATATACGATTTGTGTATATGCTGGTGTGTAAGAGTTTCTGTCTGTCATTACTGATTGTTTATTGTTTAATTTATTTATATTTTATTCTTATGCCAATACGCTGCATCATATTTACAATAATTTCATAGGAACGTTCAGATTTGCTTCACCGAAACGCTTCTGGTGACATTTTGTGTGTGCTGCTGCATAGGGTGTAACATCCAACTACTGCTGAGCTAAAATTTGCTTATGCTTTTTTTTTTTTACTGAATAAGATTGGGGCTGGGGTTAGAGAAAATAGTTCTAGATCATTATAAATAGTGTAGATTCTTCCCAGTGCGTTGGAAGAGCAACTGTGCTGGCTCCGTCTGCGGCAGGGAGCAAATGTTTTTTCTTCATCCTCGAAGTGAGCTTTTCATGTTAAGTTGGCAGGTTGATTGTGGTGCTGGGGATGTAGTGTGCTAGCTGTGAATGTTGAAACGGATCCAATCTAGCATTGACACAGTACTGGCTCAGCCTCTAGTCTCCCCTTTTTTTTTTCCAAATAGTAAATGATTCTTTTGTTCACGGTGCCTCTTGCAGACTTGCTGTAGTGTGTGCATTTCAGTATGTATGTATATATACACACACACACACACACATAGATTTTTGGCTTGATTGAAGAATTGGAAGAGTGCTGTGCTCAATTCGGGAATGGAAGATAAAGAGATGATGAGGAATGGATGAAAGCTGGAGACATGGAGATAGACAGTGTGTGAGACAGGCAGATGGTGAAGACAGGAGAGAGAATTGGGTCACATTTGGGTGTTATTGGAGCGGCATACATTTTTGTCTTGAGTCTTTAACATGAAGATAATAATAGTTGTGGGGATTTTCCCAGCCGGGACTCCAAACAGGGTCTTCGTGGCGACATCTGATATGAGACAGAAGAGGAGGTAGAGAGAAAAAGGGAAGGAGGAGTAGAGATTAGTGAAGTGAGAACAAGAGGAACAGCAAAATAAAGTGAGTAAGATAGATTGGGAGGGCTCTAGAGAGGGGTGCCAGTGAAGTAACTCTGTCTGGGCTTGGGAAGTTGATGTGCGTAGGTGTTTGCTTTCTTTCACTCTGTGTGTCAGAGTGTGGGTGTGTAATACAACTGTTACCAGTGTAGTCTCTGTGCTTCTGTAATTATCTTTTGTTCTCACTCTGTCTGTCTCTCTCACCCTTACTTTCTCCGCTCACATTCTGGCTCTTCTCTGAGTTGAACCATTCAAACTTAAACAAGGAAAATATATATAAATGCACAAATATTTATCATGAGGAGATTCAGAGTTTGAATCCCAATGATGCCAAAGACATCCATGACCAGGGTTCCAAGAGATCATACTCTCTTTCCTCACGTTTGCACAAGAAGGTGGATATCGCTTGCTGAGTGGGCAGGAATTCATTTATTCATTCATTATCTAAGCCACTTATTCTGCTACTGGGTCACAGGAGTGCTGGAACTTATCCCAGCGCTCCCTGGGACGAAGGCAGGGAAACATCCTGGGCTGGGTAGGAATTGGTCAGGACTAAATTAGGGGGGAAATTAATTGTGTACTAATGTTACAACAGTGGTGTTTTGAGTTAACTAAATATAAATACTCTTAGATTATTAGCTAATAGAGCCATTATATAATACATTGAATAAATAAAGCTAGTGTTTAGTGTTCCACTGCTGGGCTGTCACTGGTGCAGCTTAATATAAATGACAAAATCAATAAGTAACTTCCTCCTTTTATTCTATAAATTGAATTATTGAGCTATGATACTGCTAGAATTAGCCATATAATACCTAATACAGAGGTTTCAAGCAAAACAATTCCTATAAGAAGAACCAGACATAATAGTAAACATTACATACGTAAGATAGCTATGTTTATGTTTATGGCATTTGGCAGACGCCTTTATCCAGAGCGACTTACATTTTATCTTATTTACACAACTGAGCAGTTGAAGGTTAAGGGCCTTGCTCAGGGGCCCAACAGTGACAGCTTGTCTGTGGTGGGATTCAAACTCACGACCTTTGGATCAGTAGTCCAACATCTTAACCACTGAGCTACACTGCCCCATAGCTAGATAGCATAGCTCAGATGTAATAAAAGGATGACATTGGGGGTACAGCAGGGATGTCTAGGTGAGATCTCCAGACACCCTTGAAGCTTGTAATAATGTAATAATATTTAAATGTAAAATCATGGAATTAATGTAGAATTAAGACAAAGGAAGTAGAGTTAAACTCAAATACTACTAACTCTGAACTCTAGATTCAGGCCATCAGAACTGACTGTCAGCTTGAAAGGCATATTTCTTATGTACTAACAGATAAAAAAAGAAAACAGGGCTATTAGATATTTTTAGTTGTCCAGGTGGCCAAAGCATTAGTACTCACTCACTTACAGGTTTCTTTATTCTCTCCCAAGTTCCGCATTCCTGTAATGTAGATTGGCGAGGGCATGTAACGATAGATTCGGTAGGGTGTTTTTCTTTGAGGTGATGTGTCAAAGACAAATGATTTATCTGGCTTCGAAACTGTGCTTTTGTTTTTCAAAAGATCCGTCCTAGAAACCTATGAAACCATGTCCTTGTCCTTATCCTAGATTGCCTATGCCTTGAAACATACCTGTACCAATCACTTCACTATAAGGTGTATGAATATATATAAGTGTGTGTGTGTGTGTGTGTGTGTTTGTGTGTGTGTGTGCATTTTTTCTCTAGAACACTATGTTCACTTTACATGTGGATATGTTAGAAAGTAAATCCGGTACACACCCACATACACACACACCCACACACACACACACACAGTGGGAGATTGTAAAGTTCTGGCTGGTCTCCACCAAGCTACAGTGCACACACGTGGCAGCACAGCGCTGTGGTGCTGCCACGTGTGTCTTCTCAGTGGGTCCAGAACTGCTGTGGTTAGCTACAGGCACTAAGGGGAGTTTGTGCCACCACAGAGAGGTGGTGATTGAGACAGAAGGACAGATTGACAGATGTGCTGCAGATGTAGCAGTGTGGTCGGAACCCAAACCAGGTCAGGATGGGCGAGGCAAGGTGAAGTTTATACAACACACACACACACACACACACACACACACACACACACACACACACAGAGTGCCCTTAGTTATTTTGGTATATTGGTTTTGAAATGAAGCAGTGATTTTAAAGTGCAGAGTTCAGCTTTAATTTGAAGCTATTTGTATCTTTATTGGGTGAGCATTATAGGAACCTCTGCCAAACTATTGTCCACTTAGTTATGGGTTATACCTTATGTGCACACAAATGTACAAATGCACATTTGGTTTTCCTAGAAGACGACCCTCACACTGGTGTAGCTGTTTCATGCTATTTTAACAGCTCTCACACCAACTCGACTCCTGTTTACATTTCCACCTCTGAAGCTCACTCATACAGATGCCCAGAAACTCGACTCATTTTTTTCTGTATGTTTACTGATTTGGTTTCTACATAATTTACAATAAAAGTTTTAGATGCTTCTGAATACTTAATTGCCTGATAGTGTAAAGTAACTGACATTGCATTACAAACACTCCTATGATATCTCTGGCTAGATACAGCCGGACAGCACGATGGCTCGGTGGGTAACACTGTTGCCTCACACCAAGAAGATCCTGGGTTCAATTCCCAGGTGGGGCGGTCTGGATCCATTCTATGTGGAGTCTGCATGTCCTCCCCGTGTCTGTGTGGGTTTACTCCGTGTACTCCGGTTTCCTCCCACAGTCCAAAGACATGCAAGCTAGGTGAATTGGAGATACAAAATTTCCCCATGACTGTGTGGAAACTTGTGTTGTGTACTGATGGAAAAACTTGTGCTTGTAATGTATAGCCACAGATGCCAAAATTACATTAAATATCAATAAACAAACAAACAGTAGATACAGTATGGTTCTATTTTCTTATGTTAATATGATATAATATGATCATTTTCTCTCCAGCTCATGTCAACCTGTCTGTAAAAACAAACTGCTTTTCTGAGATTTCTCTGCTGAATAACAAATTACTAGAAGACTTATCTCCTGATTCATCACCTGTTACTGCTCTCATTCCCCAGACGTCTAATCACTTACGTTTTCCCAGTCACTGGTTCACTACATCGCTTTCTCGGTAATCAGTAGCAACATGACCAAGATTATTGAGTTCATACTGGTCTGCTGTTGACCCTGTTTGTTCAGTTCCTTGAGTTTGCTTTGATGATTCTAGCCTGTTTGTTGAACGCCTGAACCATTGCCTCTTTACGACTTTGCCCTTTATGTTTGTCTGCTTTGTCATTTACATCAATAAACCTGCACTTGCTTCCCAATCCATGCGCACACCAGACAACACGATTATTATGGAAAGCTTTCTGTTTTTCTGCCTTTCTCCTTTTTTTCCCTCTCATTGTTGAAAAAGTCTGACACTCCAACTGTATTGTTGTTATGGCAGGTTCTAAGAAACATGCAGTGCTTCTTAGAAGCTACAGTACGTTATGGAGTCCTTGAGTTCATTTCGCTTAACATTAAAAATGTGAACACAATACACACTTTATACAATTTCTCTACAATAACTTCCATCATCAGTTGCATTCTTTTGTATAACACATCACTGACAATCTCCATTGAGTACATTTTTAATTAAAGCCATTGTGAGTCATTTTCCAGTTGTACCCTGCCAGTCCTTAAGGACCCAAAACTAGTCTGCACCAGCTCAGAACAAGGTGGTCCAAGAGCGAGGAGGGGTGATGAGAGGAAGGGATGATGGAGATGGAATGAAAGAGCGAGGAAGAGAGAGAGAGAGGATTACATTTGACTATTTATATGTGTCCCTGAGGTAGACTAATTTATGCATGGTCCTGCGTTCTGTGGCCTTGTGGTAGAGAAGCTTTGGGTCATTCAGTACACCACCCTGCCTGCAGCACATTAAGTTCATTCACTGCGAGTTACAGATCACTGTGTTTAATATTAATTATGGTTAAATCCAGGAACTGATTCAGCATTAAAAAAAAAACTAACTGACAAACTAAGAGCATTCTGTGAGGAACTTGAAAGGCACGTCTAGTTCTCAGCAACCACTCCAGGGTATGAAAGACGGATATATAAATGTTCATGTTTAAAAATAAAAAGAGTGCTAAATAAAATTGTACTGAGATGTTTGAGAAAGTTGAGGCGGTCTATATCCAAACTAGGACTGACTGACCAAAGGTGTTGGCTGGTCTAGTCATAAAAATGCATTTGTCTACTTTGACTCAGCTCTGGCCCAATGCCTGTTTTGATTTCTCTCTCACATATACAGGGGTTAGACAATGAAACTGAAACACCTGTCATTTTAGTGTGGGAGGTGTAGTAGTGTGTTTCATGTCTAAATTGGACCAGCCTGGTGGCCAAATCTTCATTAATTGCACATTGCACCAGTAAGAGCAGAGTGTGAAGGTTCAA
>JAOTRJ010000045.1:7272957-7287944 GCA_028564905.1 Leptodoras praelongus | reverse complement strand
CAAAAGGAGGCCCTACACCATACTAATACATTATTGTGCTCTAAAATGACAGGTGTTTCAGTTTCATTGTCTAACCCGTGTGTATGTGTGTGTGTGTATATATATCTATATATATATATATAATTTATTTCTTCTTTGCCAGTGGATGTTACCACTAGTTCCTGCTTATGGACAATCTTGGTGACTTTGCATCTAAAGCTTTTCAAATTGCCTATTATCTATGGCATTTAAGACGAGTCTTTTTTTGTAATGCTTTCAGATTTGACTGTGTTAATTTGCTTTCATTTCATTTTCTACAGGCAGAATAGTATGTTGTTTATTTGGCCCCATGTGTTTTGCCACTTCCTCCCTCTCAACACCCATATCCTCTGTTCAGTAGGCCCCAGTATGGGGAAATTCCCCCGCCTACATTTCACTTTGTGTGCTATTCTCTGCAGTGAGTTGACATTCTATAAATTCTTTTTTGAAAAGCCAGTGTGTTTAGTGGTAGTATATATGCTTTTCTTTCAGCCATTTACAGTGACCGTAAATATAAATAAGACTTCTCTTTTGAATAAGTTAAATAATTCAACACAATCTATCTAATATTTTCATGGACCATTCCACAGTAACTGGAGTGTTCCAAAGAAGTTAGAGATTTTTTTTGTAGCAGTCCTGGTGAAGAGAATGTTTTTGAATTGTTCACATAGGAGTCTACCACTACAGTCAATACAGCTATCTCCAAAGATATGAACTGGAAATATAGATGATGTTTCATTTGGCAGAGGTGAATAAAAACCCACGCTTGTTCTCACAGAAGATGTCAAATACAACATAGAAGCCCCAGTATGGATTACCAATCAAATGTCCAAACAGAAAGTGAATGTATGTAAGACATTTATGCCATAGGCTTGTATGAAATTGATAATCCCTAAAATTTGGGGGATTTCCTTCATCGATTATTAATAACACTAATGAACAGATGAATCCTTGGTAAATGCAAGGCCAATATAGAAAATACAAAAAGCATACCTTTTTATTGAGAACTGACTTTATATGAAAAAAAAAATCCCTCAGGTGAAGTACAATTTAAAATGTTCAATGCCACATATACACCACTTGTATATTATATTTAACTTGCTGCATTAACTTCATTTATTTGAAAAATCTCTGTTGGAACATCAGCAAAACCTTGGAGTGAAGGAAAAGGTGGCAAATGCACAGACCCTGGCCTTTATTTCAGAAACAAAAAGCATGTCACTTTGTTCACATGTTGCTGGTGTTGTGTTAACATTATTATTCTTACATTATATAGAGCAGCATTACAGTATCGGTTATGCACACCGTTGTAACATTCTTCCACACAGGACCATGTTGCCTGCTTTCACGTCTCACTGGTTCTTCTGCATTGTTTAAAATATCGTTGCATTCTGTGTACAGTAATTGCAGTGCACAATCATTAGATTATAGCAGACTGGTTTAAATTATGGGAACAAGATTTATTTGACTTGCAAAATGCCTAAATAAATACCGTCAGGTTGTCTGAAATACTGTCAGAAAGATCGTCTGACAGGGGTGTAATCTAAAATACATTGCCAGTGCAATAGGCTTATACGGGTTCTTGGATCTTGGCAAAGATTTTGGTCGATAATTAAAAATGGTTCAATTCCTATCCCCAGATAAAATACCAACTTGTGTGTTTTTAAAGAAAGATCTAGTACAACCAGCAATGAACCCATCATAAAGTTGCATGGCAAAAGCCATTTCAATGTCATACTTATTAAATGTAACGTGTTCTCAGTTTAACAAGGTGCAATATGCATATGAGGAGGGTGGTTGTGGTTGTTGAGTTTCGTCACATGCTGTCTCTAACCACACTGACAAAGTATGCATGTTGTCTTGGGCCTCTTAACATTTAGATCAAGGCCTGTGACAACTGGGTGTTTCTCATTCGGAGACAGCACAGTGCATGTTTCAGACTGATGACCGGCTGAATAAATGCACGTTAATGATGCGTTGAAAGCAGCCGGTGGTTTGATACAATGACTTTATGCTATTTTGATGTGATTTGCAGCAGTGTGATGCACTTCTGTGCAAGCTTTTACTTAACTTACTTAGTTTTTACTTACTTTACTATATTTTCAACGTGCAGCATGTCGGAAGACAAATCTACTTCTCATTAGAGCTGGCATCTATAGTGTACAGGCCCTACAGTTACACAGGTTCTAACAGCTTATCCATCACATTGCTTAAAAACATGGGGCTCGTGTGTAAAAACATTACCTATAGAAAGATTTAGTTAGTTGTGAATGATGACTATTAGCATAGATGGTTTGTGTTGCCAAAGCTGTTAGCGAACATTTTAGTCAACATGTGGGTTTGTCAGGTTGAAAACTTGTAAGTTTTCCATTACGATCCCTGAAATATTCTCATTGTATTCCTATCTATCTATCTATCTATCTATCTATCTATCTATCTATCTATCTAATATAATTATGCATTTGACATTTGTGTGTTTTTCTCTCTCTCAGGTGGACCATGCTGCCAACAGAACACAGTTTGGTAACAAAATCCACAACTATGGAGTCATACAGGAGAAAATTGCCAGAATGGCCATGATGCAGTATGTTACAGAGGTGAGACAGGATGTTCATTAACATTCATTCTTTTCCTTCTCTTTCCATCTTTTTTTCTGTCAGCTAAGCTTGTAAAGCAGTGTAATTGTATTGACAGCCTTAGGTCTGAATGTACTTCTTTACATTTTCTGCTGTCAAATGTTCTGCATGGAAAACAGAAGAGCAAGACTGAAAACACTGGACAAAAATGATAAACAGTACACATAGAATTGATTTACTCTGTGTAACCTGAAGCACGAAAGGGTTGTGACATGATCCGTGGTGATCTAATGTATTATTCAAATAACAGACTGCTAAAAGAAAGTACATGGCAGAACATGTACTTGATTACTACAGTCCTGTCAAGTGAGACTGTCCAGGGTAGAGGAAGTTCACATTTTAAGATCGGTTATCATGTGACCGAGGAGTGCAAAAATACAGCTAACTTAATTATTCTGGCCTTTCCCTTTATTTCTGGGAAAAAAATGTTCATCTCTTATTTCTCTAAAACGTTTAACCGTATTTTATTCTCTTGTGCACAAAGTCTATGGCCTACATGGTCAGTGGAAACATGGACAGTGGCGCAACCGATTTCCAAATCGAGGCTGCCATCAGTAAAATCTTTGCCTCCGTAAGTATTTTACACACTTTATATGATCACACATTACACGTTGCACTTTAGTTTGAATTTGTATCGAAACAAATATTTATTATAGACCTATCAGTGAATATTCCTAAGATCGGATTGTTGTATGAAATTAATATTAATGTAATGCATATAATTATTTTATTAATCTAAGTAACTGTAATGGTTGCTGTAAGGATCCCTATGCTTTGTTTTCTTTGCATAAACATCATGATGGGTATCTTTTTATTTTTGCAAAGTTTACAGAGATTTCTAATATGATAAAGATGCATTAAAGGCATCTCTTGCTCTCACAGGAAGCGGCGTGGTCTGTGACTGATGAGTGTATTCAGATTATGGGTGGAATGGGGTTTATGAAGGTGAGTGTTCGCTTGCAGAGAAAATTGAAGTGAAAACAACAAATTTGCCATTTTAGAGTGGCATCTGAAAAGTAAAAAAACAAAAATGCTACAAACTCTGAGTTTATTACAAAGGCACAGGCATAGCCTTTTGGCACGTGGTGTTTTTTTTGCATATAGTGTTTTTGTTGTTTTCTTTTTTATTTTATTATTATTATTTTTTTATTTTTTTAAGGTTGCATGTCTGTATCAGACAAAGTCTGTTTCCAGAAAAGTTGGGACACTATCTAAAAATGCAAATACAAACTGATACAATCTGTAATTTGTTCATTCACATGAAGCTTTATTTCAGTGTTTTTAATGACCGAAGAAATGTTTTCAATGACTAACTTAATTCTGTTTGTAAAATATAAACAGATTTAGAAATGTATGCCTGCAACACACTCAAAAATGGTTGGGACAGAGGCAAAATAACACAAGTAATAAAAGTAAAACTGTTCTGGAAGGTTCTACAATTAGCAGTTTATCAAGGTCATCAAGATTGAGTATAAAAGGGGCATCCAACAAAGGCTTAGTCTTTGCAAGCAAGGATGGCCACTTTGTGCCAAACTTCATAAGAGAATCGTCAGTCAGTTCAAAAACAATGTTTCACCAATGATTTACTATAGGCGGTACTGTTTGAGAAACCGTCACACTACCCTGATGGACATAAGTGCTCAGGAGTACTTTAGATAATTTACATTTATGGCATTTAGCAGACCCTCTTATCCAGAGCAAATTACAAGAGTGCTTATTCATTAACTTGGGATATCCAAAGCTAAGGCTGTTAGACCTGAATTCAAGCTACTTTGAGCTATGTTACTGCTAGAATTTAGCCGTATACTACCTAATAAACATTACAAGTAAAAGTCCCAAAACCCAAGTATTCCTAAACTACACAAAAGCAGTGAATAACAAGACAAAGGGAATACAATAACTGCTATAAGTGTAGTAAAAGCTTTGAGTTGGTGCTCATTCAAGTGCTCTTAAAAGAGTCTTCAGTTGGCGTTTGAAGATAGCAATCATAATCACTTAACACAGTTTGCCACTGAATCAAGAAATGCAACCTGAAACTGTATTATACAAAGAGGAAGCCATTTTATTAATTTTGTGCAGAATCACCACCGAGTTCTCTATACGCAAAGTCATCTGAGATGGACCGAAAGACAGCGGAAACATGTTCTGTGGTCAGATGTCTATGTTATGTCACAAGTCTGTTTCAGCTTGTCTTTGGGGAGAAATGGAGATCAGATTCTACGTGCCAAACATGAAAAAGACCATCCAGACTGTTACCAATGAAAAGTGCAAAAACCAGCATCTGTGATGGCATGGGGGTGCATCAGTGCTCACGGCATGGGTGATCTGTGTATGTATGTGAAGGCACCTTTGCTGTGGAGGCTTATATTGGTAATACCAGGCATCATTCTGCATTACATACAACAGCGTGGCATAGATGTGTGTGTATGCTTGACTGGCCTGCCTGCAAACCAGATCTGTCTCCTATAGAAAATATATGGTACATCGTGAAGAAGAGAATTGGACAACGGTGACTGTTGTATACAGCAATATGGGCAAATCTTCCACTCACAAAACTGTGACACTTGGCATCTTCAATTCCCAAAAGATTAAAAAGTAACTAAAACAAAAAGTAAGGTGACCCAGTGGTAAACTTACCTCTGTCCCAATGTTTTTCCATTATGTCGCAGGCAAGAATTTCTAAACTTGTTTATATTTAACAAATAGAATTAAGTTCATCATTGAAATAGCTTTGCTGTGGAATACTCCCACATGATTGAAGTGGAACATATAAATGTCTAGGGGGTTGTGGAAAATCATTATAGGTGTCTGAATTATAAAACTCTTCCAAATGAGCGTAGGGGGTTTAGAAAGGCTTTAACCACAGCATTGGCTTTTGCAGAACTGCATGTGAAACTTAGCAAAACCAGTGCACACTTTGACTTTACCCATCATTGTCATAACAAAACAATAACACTATCCTTATTTTTGACCAAAAGGCCTGCACAGAATGCAGGCAGAACGAAAACCTAAATGGATCAGAGATCAGCCATATAAATGTAGAAGTGTGCAGGACTGAGGCAGAAGTGAGCAACTCGGCTAGATGATTCAGCAAATGTATTTTTGAAACGGGGCATTTCTTGTTCCTCCTCTTCTGTTTTGGCTGGCTATGTTGCAACATCTTGTGTTCCTTTGATAGTGTGATGGTGTTAGTGTTTGCAATAGTGACGGTCTCTCTGTTGGTGTAACTATTGTTGAGCTTCATGTTTATTACACAAAGCACTGTCTATAAAGCAATGCTCTTAGCTCAGCCATGTATATGATTAAATGAAACGTTTTCACCAGCTTACGATATGATTAGAGCTCCTAATCTGTAAATGACACCATTGGGTTGGGGTTCTTTAGTACCACCACAG
Source organism: Leptodoras praelongus (assembly GCA_028564905.1). NCBI lineage: Eukaryota > Metazoa > Chordata > Actinopteri > Siluriformes > Doradidae > Leptodoras > Leptodoras praelongus. The sequence continues at coordinate 7,281,895 of JAOTRJ010000045.1, read as the reverse complement.
TGCTGTTGAATTCTCAAATTTAAAAATATTGATTTATTCATTTTCTGACAGAAATTCTGACAGTAGTTTTGGCTGCAAGGCAAGTCACAGGTTTATATTAATATACTTGTTCTAATACGCTCATACAGCAATTTATTACAAACACTATACTAATACTGGGTAGGGGCTTCCTTTACTTTAAGGAACTGAGGACAGTGCTTCTGGTTTCTCTGTAAAAAAATGTCTTGTTACCTTTGTGAGAGGAAAAAGAGGCTGCTGATGGAAAGACTAATTATAGGTGTTGAAGCATAAAGGCTAACAGAATCTTGATTAATCAGAGTTGCACATTATTAAATGTAACTGTAAACTTAAGTGCGATGTGTACGCTAGTAAATAAAAATTGCAATTGGCAAATTACTCAGGGTCAAATGCTGAGTGCTGCAATGGAAAAATAATGACTTTCCTAAAACTATTATGCCTATTATGCCTGCCTATTATGTTTTCTTACTTGCTTAACTGTAATGCATGCAGTACTGCACTGATTGCACCGGTGTTCTTTCTTTGGCCGTGGTTTTTATTCTTATTGGTGTTAATGTTGTTTGTGCACTACCTTTTACCTGAGATATTTGTAAACGGTTTCCACCACTAGTTTTTTCCATTTCGCTATAAAACAAGGGACTATATGACAGGTGTTTGGGAAGTTGGGTTTGTTAACCATTTATATACACTATACCATATAAACCACTCAAATAATTCAAATGGGGAAATTCACATTGGCTTGTAGTCTCTGTGGACACTGTCCAGTTTAGATTGTAGTATTTCATCAGGTGGTGTTTTGATGCAGGAAGCTGGCGTCGAGAGGGTTTTGCGAGACCTGCGAATCTTCCGTATTTTTGAGGGCACCAACGACATTCTGCGACTCTTCGTGGCGCTCAACGGCTTCCAGGTAATTAGGGAACAGACTTACTGACAGGAAGATGAGCAAGCACTTGATAAACATTTCCTGTAGAAACTGAAAAACTGCATTTGAGGTTACAGACTAGTGGTTGTTGACAGTTGCCACTGTTCATGCACATTCATGCCTACAAGTGCCAGGCATTTGTAAAAACTAAAAGAAAAGATGCTGAAGCAGTTGCGTGCTGTGCATGCTACAGTAGCACTGTGCTACAACAGGCATAAAGGCAGTTCAGATAAGGTGGTTGTAAACAGTAAATGAAGGTCAGTTATAAGCCTGAACAAACACATGGAATGTTTTACATGATTAGACATATGTTGTCTAATCCATCACCAAAATATGTTGACGAACATGCACCCTGGTTTGTAGAATGCAGGAAATCAGCTGAAGAACCTACAAAAAGCTCTGAAAAGTCCATTCAGCAATGCTGGTTTGTTGGCTGGGGAGCTCACCAAACGTGCCAAAAGGTGAGGGATGCGTTTATTGTCTATACCCGTCCCGTTGTTTTGATTGGTTTAAAGTTAAGATGATGGGAGAAAATGAATGATTGCAATGGTTCTTGTGCTCTGTCGTACAGGAAGGCTGGCATGGGTTCAGGCCTCACGCTGCAAGGAAGTGTCCATCCAGAACTGGCTCACAGTGGTGCTCTGGTGAGACCTCGCTGATGCTTCAGTTTCAAAGAAACTTAGGAAGAATTTTATCTTATAAACTCGTCTGATAACTTGTTCATCATTGACAAGCTGCCTGTTAACCAGTGTCCCACCGGATATGTATGGTTTAAAAAGAAAGTTTCATCATCTGAATCCAGTGATAATGCCGATCTTAAAATGCTAGCTGTTTGTTTTTTCTTCTCTCTTTTCCCAGGCGGTTAATTCCATCGAGCAGTTTGGAGAGGTGATTGAAGAACTGCTTTTAAAGCATGGCAAGAGGATCATTGGTGAGAAAATATGCTTCCAGATCCAGACTTTGCTTCTTTTGCCTACTCAGATGACGTATTATTACAGAACAATAAAATGGCTGATTCTATGAAGAACAGCTTTAGTAAGATGACTGAAATGACCGCGGAGCCCTGTAAGTAGAGGAGAAAACAGAATTTGGGGGATTGCTGAGATAACTTTCTGTAAATTTTATTGGAAGTGATGTTCGTCTATCTTTCAGCATCAAAAAGCAGGGACTTTATCTGCTGAATGTAGTTGATATCATGCAGTTTTGTGGTATTGCACATAACCGATTTCCTCTGTGGTCTTGGGAAAACATGGCAATAAAAATACCCTTCTATATTGAATCACTCATCTTAGATATGGGCCTGTGATTTATAGATTTTTGCACAATCAGCACGTGTTTTCCCGTTTGTTTTCAGGTCTTCTAAGACTTCCTTTTCTCACAGATTCAGATTCCTTGCAGTGAAGCATATTTTTGTTTTTGCAGATGAGCAGTTTGTGCTGAAAAGAGTTGCAGATTGTGCTATCGACTTGTATGCTATGGTTGTGGTGCTTTCCAGGTAACACTCAAAATTTCTCTCACACTCTCCCTGTCTCTCTCTCTCCCTCTCTCTCACACACACACTCTCCCTCACTCCCTCTCTCTCTCTCTCTCTCTCTCTCACTCACTCTCTCTCTCTCTCTCTCTCTCTCTCTCTATCTCTCTCTCACACATTCTCTCACACACTCTCCCTCTCCCTGTCTCTCACACACATTTTCCCTGTCTCTCTCTCACACACATTCTCCCTGTCTCTCTCTCTCTCTCTCTCTCTCTCTCTCTCACACACATTCTCCCTGTCTCTCTCTCTTTCTCACACATTCTCTCTCTCTCTCTCACACATTCTCCCTGTCTCTCGCTCTTTCTCTCTCACACACACTCCCTGTCTCGTCTCTCTCTCTCTCTCTCTCTCACACACACACACACACACACACTCACACACTCTCCCTGTCTCTCTCTCTTTCTCTCTCTCACACTCTCCCTGTCTCTCTCTCTCTCTCTCTCTCTCTCTCTCTCTCTCACACACACACATTCTCACTGTCTCTCTCTCTCTCTGTCTGTCTGTCTGTCTCTCTGCATGTGTGTGACACATTGTGCTCTGATCCTTCCCCAGGGCCTCCAGGTCTTTGAGTCTGGGTCACTCATCTGCTCAGCATGAGAAGATGCTTTGTGAAACCTGGTGCACTGAGGTGGGTTAGTCACACACCCCCTATCCCCATCACAATATTCTGTAATGTAATCCATGTATTTTGTCAGGTTTGTTTTACAATTTTCAGGGATCATAATTTTTTTTTACTACTAGCCAATTGTGTAATACAAAAGCAGTACATTCTAATACAACTATTAGGTATAACTACTATATCACGCTTTTCTGAATTTCTGCTCATGTTCACTTTTGAGCTCCCACATCCCTCCATCAAACTACAGGTGGCTTTGCTAAATTTTCTGCCTTTCCTTGTTTAGGCCCATGAGAGAATCATGCAGGACGTCAAGTTTCTGAGGTCAGGCACGTCCAAGCAGGTCTTCAAGAACCTGCGTGCCATTTCTGCAGCTGTCGTAGAGAACGGAGGGGTGGTTTCTCCTCATCCCTTGGGCTTTTAAAAATCATGTTCCTCTTTCTTTCTGCCATCAGCCAATCATAATTTAACCTTCTGAGACATTGATAGCCATTAATATTCCATGAGTTTCCACATGGCCCAATGCTGCCCAGCTGGGTGAGTGCAGGGATTTATTGTACCACTATAAGACTTCTAGTGCTAGTCTGTAAAGTTTGACGTGCTTTAGAGACTGTAACTGTTGTGTACAGTATGTGAGCGATTCACTGATAAATGAAAACTAAACTCTAAAAGTTTTTAAACCTGAGCTTGAAACATGCTTCCGTCCTCTTAATGGTGTTAATTTATCATTGTATAGAAGGGAATTTTAACTGAAAAACAGTTGCTACTTGTGCTGTCATTGTCTGTATAGCTAATTTTGGCCTGGTTCAATATTGTTTTTCCATCACCAATGCACAGTGTACATATGGCTTTATATTTTTATAGAAACCGGTAGACTGCCTTAGGGAATTTCACTTTAAGGCCTTCTATTATTTGGAAAATAATCCAAATAAAGCATTCGTACAGTCAAATGGTTCGAAAAATTAACTAGAAGCCATTTGGTGCTTTTGTGCTCAGTTGTACTCTGAGGTACTGAAATGTTCATTTGCATGACTGTAACTGTGTCATCTGTTGTTTAATAGATTTTCATTCGCACAACTCCTGTGCATGTATAATTTTCTGTTCCTGCCGTTCAGCATGTATATGTGTGATTCCTGCAGATCAGCACGTATATATGTGTGAAATCAGAGGTGTAAGCCGTAATCGTACCTCCTGTTCCGCTGTACATTCACAACAGAAATGTCAGAACAATATATTTATTACAAAATAATGTGGTATGGATGGCACACACTTGCATACAATTGATCAGTGCCTGATACTTGCAATGCAGTTACAGTAAGTTAAGATTTGTTTGACTAAAGAAATGTCAAACACTCTCTGAAGGATGATTCTACTATGTACCACAGTCTTGTACTTAAAATAAATAAACTTGACATAATAAACATAACAGAAATAAACAAGAAAATGAAAGGGAGAGAGACTCGCAGTGCATTTAATGATCACTATTTCGGCTAACATTAAAGATTAAGCTCAAAATGCCTTTTCTGAGCATTGACGGTTCAACCCTTCTGAAGTTTCACAGCTTCGGGATTATCAACTTGACAGCATTTTAAAACTGGTACAGTCACCTTAATGGTATGCCACTCATCTCTACAGCTGAAATCTGCATAATAAACTGCAGCAATGACAAAATGTTGGCTATACATGCGAGTGTCTAAATGACATCTCATCTCAGGTTTGTCATAATGGTAAAATTACTTTTTAAACAAAGAAGAAATCATAGCTCTTTTTTCATAATCGTTGGTCCTTGGAGAGCTGGTTGCGTAGCTCATATACTGCTGTCAAGCTGTTCAAATGGATATTTGATTTCCCCATCATATGATTAACTTATTAATCTATTAAGTAACTCAATAGCAACGGTGCATACGTATGAGCGTGAGGAATGTGTCTGGACTCGGAGTTTAAGGGGTTAAATAAAGGGGAAACCTGTGGATTCTAGGCTTCTCTATGAAAATGACCTTAAATATTTGAATAATCCTGTAAAAAAACATTTGTGCCATATTGCATCATCTACCAAATACATAATTGTTACTATAACAAATGCAGATGAAACACTCCAAAAGCATCCACAGTGTGCAAACGAGGCTTTTGAGGACTTTTTGCTCCACATAGCTGCCACTTCATTTATAACACTATCGTTTGGTCTCCTGACCATTTCACAGTTGTCTTCATATATAAAAAGGTGTGAATACTGTGTAAATCCAGTCTGTAGCTGTATTAAATCTTTGCCCAGTCTCTCTGTAGCCTGTCCCTAATGGTCACACAGTCGTCTGCGATATTTCTCTTGATAAAAGTGTCTCTGAGGTCATTCTCCTTTCCCTGAAACAAATGCAGAAATGATTTTGTTGGGTTATTTTGGATGCTAATCATCTGTTCAGGCTACAGTATTATAACCTATACATGCATGATGAAGAATACAAATATGTCTTAATCCATTGTTTCTTCTGAAAACATAATTTGGGTGCCATCACCAACTGCCATGATACAGGCACATTACTTTATCAGATGTGGGTCTGTGGTCTTGTAATGGTTTGGTAGTGGGGTATATTGGCTTCCTGCATTGAATTGACTACGACTTCTTTTCTTCTGTGTTTTTAACGACAGTGGCCTTGCTTTATTTATTTATGAGTCTAAATCAGGAGCCATGGCCGTACTGTATCATGTTTTCATGTTAAATTCAGTATCTACATTGCAGAAGTGCTTTGAAATAGCAGTAATCATTTTGAACATGGGTCTGTACGCTCCTATTTCCTCACTTCAGCTTCCTCATCTGGTCACCTAATTCAAAATGAAATTTAGGGTTAATGTTTATAACTTGAGTCAACCAGTACAACTAATCTACTTGTATCCTATGATGCTATGATGGCTTGTCAATATGTCTTCTTTAATAAATAGTCTTCTTGACTAGACTAAAATGTCCCTGTTGTAATGGAAACCTGTTCGACTAAGCAACCAAATGTAAAGCATCTATAGATTAATAGCAGCTATTTAACAGCTATGCATCAGCTACTGTACATCTTGTGCTGTATTTAATAAGGCATGTCCACTAATTATTGGGACGAAATTATGTTATGTAGTATGAGCCAACCTTGGGCTTTCATTGTAATGCAAAAATGGGCGCTTGTAATTTTGCAATAAGCAAAAGCAAGAATGTGTTTTCTGTAGATGAAGGTGGAATATGTGAGCCATACCGTTGGCGGGGTTGATGTCCCGGGTTGGTGACCCCGACCGTCCACTCCAGCAGGCTCTTCAGTCTGTAGGATAAACAGGGGAAGCGGAGATTAAGTTGCTCCAGCAGCTCCTCTTTGCGCAGTCCGTACACTATAGGGGCGATACACTGCGCCAGGCTGAAGAAAGCAAACGTAACCACAGCAAAAAGTTCCTTGGTCTCTGCCCTGATCGTTTTTTCGTTCACGACCCGCAGCACGAAGTTAAAGAAGTTGGGTAGTATGTACACTGCAAGCTGCACCCCGTGCAACGCGATGGTCCTGCAGCCGGCCCGGTTTCTCCGGTTCAGCACACCCAGGCGGCGGCCCACGCACAAAATGCGCACGTAACTGTACAGAATCAGAACCGTGCAAATAGAGATGAGTATAATTTTATGCACTCCTCCTACTTTTAGCTGATCCCGGTCACAGCGCTCATTCTCTACACTCTTCACTTTAGGGAAAAGGCTGAGAGGGATGGCGGAGGCGAGCGCCCACGTGACCAGTCCGAGAACCCAGGGCCAGTGCTTGAAGCGGACGCTGCTGTACTGCAGCGGGAAACAGATGGCCACGTAGCGGTCCAGGGCCATGGCCGTGATGGTGAGGAGGATGTTGGAGGCGCTCGTTACCAGCACGGAGATGAGGGCTGCGCATGCAGGAGCCGACAGATCCGCTTCCAGGTACATCTGCAGGTAGAAGATGAAGCAAACGGCGAAGTAGGTGGTGGCCGAGAGCAGCAGGTGGAAGACGAGCACGAAGCGAGCATGGCTGCGCAGGCGCTGGTCTCGCAATATGGTCCAGTTAATAAAGAGATTGAAGAAGAGCAAAATGACGAAGGCCACCGCTGACGCACAGACGCGAACGTGGGTGTACGTCTCTGTGTTGTTGGACGACGAGTTTTCCATCTGTAAAAGTTACCAAAACGCAGCGGGTCTTAAGTTATCATTGTGCCAAAACACTCACGTCGCTTTGAGCTCTGTTTGCTTCTTCATCTGCGTCCATTTGAAAGCGTCTTGTTGCTTTTACACGCCTGTTCCCGTCTTCATCAGCTTGTGTGTTTTAATCTGGTGTTTAATAAGGAAGTGTGCAGATATGAACCAGTCTTCTCCCTCCCTCGACTGTCTGAACGTGTGACAGGGTTTCTCTTTCGACGCGCGCGGGAAGAGTCGGAAACGCCACACGTGACAAAAGCGTAACGTGGCTTCATGCGCTGTCTCTCAGCCTTCTTTGAGGCACAGCACATGGTGCCAAAATGGTACAAAATGACACTCTGTAGCCTAATACAGTCAGTCAGTCAGTCAGTCATTTTCTGTTCCGCTTATTCCCAGTTACGGGGTCACAGGGGAGCCGGTGCCCAGGAACCAACCCTAGACAGGGCGCTAATCCATCGTAGGGCGCATACACACACACACACACACTCACACACTAAGGGCCAATTTTCCCATCACCAATTCACCTACCTGCATGTCTTTGGACTGTGGGAGGAAACCGGAGTACCCTGAGGAACCCACGCAAACACGGGGAGAACATGCAAACTCCACACAGAAATTTCCCAGGTCGCCCCACCCAGGGATCGAACGTGGGTCCTTCTTGCTGTGAGGCGACAGCGCTATCCACTGCGCCACCGTGCTGCCCCGCCTAATACAGTATATATAATGGTAATATAGTCTCTCCATTTAGTTATACTCCCTGAGTGGGAAACCTGGGCCTGTTTAGATAAACACCAGGGTGATACCCTGACAGGAACTGCAGAAACACACACACGAAGCTCTTCCTCAACAGCTCTTAGTTTCTCTCTGTTTTTAGTTTTAAAAGCAGTCAGGCGTGAAAAGCTCAGCTCACACAGATATGTTGTGTAAAATAGGAACAATGTCGAAATAACTCAGTTTGCCAGAACGGGGAACTTCTTGGCAGGTAGATCAACAAAGCTTAGCTTTAAACCTCGATCGTGTCTCAGTCCCTGGGTCCCTAACCCAGTGAAGCTAATCAGTGGAGGCAGAAGGGACATAAAATGACAACTTCTCTTCTCGTTTATCTATAATCTGACAGTGCAGCAGTGTTGACGTGTTGTCATTTCTGGGTGAGTGGGAACATGTTAAGGTTGGAGCAATAAGGCTTTATGTTCTGTTCCCATTTCCTCACACAAAGATGCAAAGGTGTGACTTTTTACAGGTCTTGTCTTTACAATGTTCACCATGTGCACAGCATCATCCAACACAGGAGCTAGTTCTGCTGGTAAAGTCTTGGCAACGAGTGCCTCACAGTGCACAAAACAGTGTGTAACAACAACACCTGGGTGTCTCTCTTTCATTCTGCTAATGAAGCCTTTAGTGCACCTGACATGGCTGCTGCTCCATCAGTGCCAGAGTGGCCAGATATCCAGCTTTTGGTTGGACAGTCTGTTTTTTTCTACTCCCTGTTCTACATCTGGCTCAGTGCCTGGACGGACACCTATTAGTCCTCTCCCAGTCCTATTATAGAAGATGAGGTGCATTTTGCCTGTCATTGTCTCATGAATATGTTAAAACAGTCAGTCAGTCATTATCTGTACCACTTATTCCCAGTTACGGGGTCACGGGGGAGCCGGTGCCCAGCCGGCAACT
>JAOTRJ010000045.1:7213852-7228079 GCA_028564905.1 Leptodoras praelongus | reverse complement strand
TATAATGTTTTATATAGTTGTGTAAACATCTTTTCTTTTTTCCCTTTTTTTCTAAGCTTATACCCTGATTTTAAAAAGCACATTTTCGCCAGAGGCTTACAGGCATAACTTCAAGAGTTTAAAGACCACTTTATAGAATAGTTAAAGATGGTTACATAGTTATAGACCACTAACGAGCTCCATTCAGGACCACATATGCTATTTTATTCATTTACGAGACTGAGGTCCCGCACAAGTCCTTCTCCTCCCCAATCTCCCTGAAATCGATTTTACACACGTTTTGGCTGAACTTGAAGAGACCTGGATACCTGTCACTTTCCGTGCTCTCTGCTGGTCTTCCCATGCTAAATGGGAGCTCTTGCTGTATGACAGATTGCTGAGATCTGGCGCTGTTGTCCAGCTTTAACATCGCTAGTCATGGAGCCACTAAGCTGATCCGCAGTGCTGGCAGCAGGGAGCAGGGACACAGAGAGGGAATTACAACACAGACTTGGAAGCGCCAAATTGGATGATGGATTGAGAAAACACCCAAATACATCGCTGCATGTGTAATGGTTTTTAACAGAAAAAAAAGGCATGCACGAATCATTAACGTATTTCCGTCACAATGCAATGTTTCAAGATTATCACACGTAACAAAAAAATGCCTAAATAGCCTATATATTGATATTAATTGTTTACAAAGAACCTGAACTATCGGTGTATCTCTTTAAAGCGCTGTTTTGTGAATATTATTCTCTAAATGATATCCTGGCGTGCTTGGAGCAGACTCTGGATACTCTCCGTTGCAATATTCGCCTTCGATTCTTCCTGACATCTCTGTTCCTAATTTGCCCATCTTTGCCCATTCTCTTCTCTATATCTGTTAAAACTGTACCAGATGTCCTACATAGCTTTCTTTAAATCCGATCTGGAGAGCGTTTAACTTTCCAAACATTTTTTTCTTTCTGTTTACTATGTTTTGGATTGTTGTTCTGGGTTACAAAGTGAACCCGCATTTTAATTTTTGAATTCTTGGAAGTATTTGTAGCCTTTTATTGTAGCCTACATCCACTTTAAAACAGCACTGCATTTTTACACATCTGATGGGGGGGATGCAAACGTTTGCACTCGTCTGTACATTTCTCTGTACCCCAGAGAGCATACACATAGCCTAACAATTTAATGTGGCTGGATTTACTGGCCAAATGATCCAAATGAACATCTCCAATATTTTACTGAAAGTTTTAAGTATGCGGAGAGTAACATGCAATGAATTCACGACTACTAAACTGAAGAAGGTCACTGCATATTACAGTCCCTATGTAGAATGTAAAAGAGGAAACACCTTCTATAATTAAACATAAGAATAAACACACATTGCCGCCAACACCTTTGATAGTTTTAGTTGTCCTCGGAAAGTTACAACTCTGAAGGACAACTCTGGGCCACGTTGTGCATCAGGTGCATTAAACTAATTTTAGAGAAGCAGTGACCTGACAGGCCTCAGAAAATGCATTATTGCCGCTCGTATCTTTAGCCGGAGGCTCCCGTCTATCATACAGACACACACGTCGCCTGTGGCCTCGACGGTTCCTGGGAAATGGTACGATGGTTTGCATTAAGGGCGTTGATACTACTCGGATAGCAACCATATTAAACCGCAAACTCAAGTTTTTCCTCTTATTAGGAGTGTAAAAAATGTCGATTGTAATTAAGACCCCCTCTTTCAGCACCTCTCATATGAGCCAAAACCTCATGGAGGATCCAGACATGCTCCACGAAGTAATGTTCTTAATAGGCAGGTCCAGACATGAGACTCATAAATCTACAACCTGCAAATAGATGCTCATGCTGTCTTGCAAGTCCTAATTCAGACAAACTCTTAACCTTCATCTGCTGTAAGCACATATACTATGCTCTATCCACATATGCCATCGATATACTGAATTATACTGTTCATAAGTTTAACCAAACAAAGGCCTGCTTCAGGTTTGAAGCGGAATCCATATGGGATAGAGAAAGAGGGGATCACACACTCTCCCACGCTGGATTAGGCGCCCTGGCATTGAAATTTCCTTGGTAGTTTTCTCTCCACTGTCAGTGTTGAAAAACTGAAAAACAGATGCACACGAAATCGCCCGAGAGCTTCCTTCACAAATGCCAAGCACAACATGTCCACCGTGAAAGCAGGCCGAGCTGTCAGACCTGTACATCGGTTCCACCTCATTTAAGCTTCAAGGCACATGTGCTAGTTACAATCTTAAATGTTAATAACACTCAGAAGAAGGTCCTGACATTTTTCCACAAAGCATCATTAAGATCATTAAATCACACCCATCCGCAAATGCTCATCCGACTAATAGAACATAATCAATAAAATCCGTCAGGACATGTCTTCAGACACTTACAGCAATTTCTTTCTTTTTTGTTCCTTTTTTTTAATGTTGATATTGCTCTGGGATTTGAATTAACTGTAACTCTGCTCAATCATTATAATGATCATTTAATGAAAAACTCGGCTTTATGGCTATATAATCACAACCAGTCGGATATATCAGGTGACCCGACATGTGTCGTTGTGGAAAAGTGAGCCAGAGGAAAGCAAACGGAAATTGCGTTTTTAATAAGAACATCAGCCTCTTGCAGCTGGCCACCTACACAGGCCATAGGTCGCCCAAGACTGCGTTTTGTCTTCTGTTTTTTTGTTTTGTTCCATAGTTTTAAACTGAGACCATCATCACAGTTAATCAGATTATATAAACAATCTCCACATGGTGTCCAAACCAAACATCATTCATCTGATGTAAAGGGAATGACTTGAGGTCAGTTATTTTCCTGACAAAGAACTTCGAAATACGTTCAAACAACTATTTCTTAATTAAGGCACTAAATCAAACTAAGAATATAATTAGCTTTCTGATGAAGAAAGCATTTAAATAACCTCCATGCTATGTTGCAAACAGCTATTTAATTATCTCATATGATTCCTATTTGAGATTAGGGGAACGAATTTCCCATCTTTAAAATAAAACAAATGAACGTTAAAATTAGGCTTCAGCCTGCTGATGGGTCTCAGAGTGCTTCATTTAACCAGAATAATAGGAGCCACATGTAGCTAACTAATTTGCCCGTTACGCATAAATAAACGCGTTTATAGCAAAATGAAGCGAAGCCCTCAAAACCTTCAGATATGCGCGATTAGACAATTAGACCTATTTCTCTTAATATAAATGATAATTAATCACGTCATTTCATTACTCTCATCTCAATTTCTGTTCATTATATCACATTACAGGCTACGTTTTGTCTTATTGATTTTACAACAACAACAACAACAATAATAATAATAATAATAATAATATATATTTAATAATAATAATAAATATATAATAATAAAATAGGCTATTTCAGAGGCCTGGTTGCTTCGACTGTTTTTGTAAAAACAACATCAATAACAAAAAGAAGAAGAAGAAGAAGAAAAGAAGGAGAAGAAGTAGAACAACAACAACAATAATAATAATAATAATAATAATAATAATAATAATAATAAAGAAAAGTCTTCTGAAATAAAATGGCAGGTTTAAGCTACTGACACTTTCTCTTAAAAGGAAACTTGAAATGCATTTGAGACCAGATCGACATAGAAATGGGAAAGATTTATCTATAAGCTGATTAATAAGACTATATTAATATCCGAGCTTAATTATTATAAGGTTTATAATTCATCCAATACTTCAAAGCCATATCACCAGACTTGCATGTTCATATTCCTCGTTACAAAGTGTTTACATAAATATATTTTTTCAATAAATCATCCGATCTGTGTATCACTTTGCAGTGGCTAAGCCTAGAAGTTCACTCCTTTCCCCTCTAGTCTTTCTCCCAGTCAGATTCACTTCAGAGGGACACTTTACCCCACTGCTGCTGCACCACCAATCAGCTGGTCAATGCTCGCTCCTGCACTTCTATATTTAAAGCTTCTACTCTGCTATAAGCCCATAACCGGCCAGAAAGCAGCTACCGTAGTTAATGTGTAAGATGAATAACCGAAACAGTCAAAACAGTGACTCCTACCATGTGCCGTGCTGTTGGTTCGCCTGCGTCTCATAGGGTCTTTGATCAATAGTGCCAAAGCAAGGAACGCGCGCGGCGAACCCATTGCTGTCGACGTGACGTCACTCACTCACTCACTCACGTACGCACGCGCGCATACACACACACACACACACACACGTTGCCCTCTCTAAGTTGCAGGAGCGCGTTTTCAACAGGTGGAAGCGAAAAGCATAAAAAAAGAGGCGAAGTGCGCAATTTTAGCGCAATTTTGCGCTTTGCTCAAGGCTGTTTTGCGGTCAAGTGTGTAAGGTTCAGGCTTGATTTTGAAGAGACAGTCGCGTGGTCATTCATTCTGATGTCAGTTAAATGCACAACTGATTGAAAATCCCTGGAGTAAGCTAGCTGACATGATTGAAACTCATACACTAAAGAGAGAGAGGGAAGGAAGGAAAAAGAAACAAATGAACTAAGAGGAGAGCTTGAAGCCACTTTCTCAGAGCAGTCTCATAAAGCTGATTGATGACTTCCCTTAAGGACTGTTTCCCAGGTGTGTCTAATGCTCCAGAGGTGTGCGTGTGTGTGTGTGTGTGTGTGTGTGTGTGTGTGTGTGTCTGAAGCACCAGAGCAGTGCAATTAAGATTTTGATATCCTTGGACAGCAGACAAGTGTAATAACTCTTCTGAATTGGCAGGATGATTGTGCATCACATGAAGCTGTTACTACACTTGAGCTAGGTTCAAGACAGAGTTTCGAGCCATCGGGTACAGGGTGTCTGGAAATAAGGTGCACTTTGTGATGGAGGAGACTAACACAGTAAGTCTGGAACACCATGAAAGTAAAGTGAAGATGAAAGCCACCCCGTGGTCACCATGTCACCAAACACCAGATATTTAAGGACAGTGTAGCAACCTTCTTGGAGCTGGTTTACGATCAGAACATTTTAAGATCAATGCACTAAGAAAAGCTTCACAATGACAAAACAATGTGCTGACAGGTTCTCCTATCCTGCACAATTTGTTGTCAGGAGTCTGAAACAGTAACGCAAACATATGAGGTTATTTAACCTCATATGATAATTGAAACATCACCCAAACACTAACTTATACTAACTTTTTTTTAACCAAAATCATTGCCTCCCTTCACCTTTTGTGAATGCCAGTTTTTCAGTCCGTTTTGTTTTACAATTATTCATGCCCTAACAAGATGCAGCTACGCGTGTTTTGGAACAAGCGATGCAGAGAGAGCTTAATTTTTCTTTACGCCAAATGACAATGTGAATCCGTGGCAGGCAGCTGCTGATTGGAGTGTCATTGTAAAGCATGTTAGTATTAATTACATGGATACATTCTCACAACATTTGAGACCAGCCAGTGAAAGTATGCAACATGTGAAGGGAAATTCCACAGTATTGATATCAAAACAAATCCATGCCTAGACAAAGAAAACATTATCTAAGAGCAATTACCTTGGTATTCAGTCCTAAGTCCAATTTAAAGTTCTCCAAGAGACCATTCAAAAACACGGGGTGCATAAAGGAGAGGATCTCAGTATAGAAAGAATAGAATGGAGAAAAGAACAAACATTGCTAGAGGGAAGCTAAAAAGAGGATGGGTTTTTTTGTTGCAAGAGCTTGTAGCTTGCCCTCTAGTGTTATTTTTTTTGCAGAAGACAGACAAAACAATGTCCCAGTGTTGTGAATTGCATTTCACAGTACATTCCCTTCTGAAAGCAAACTTGTGCAGAAAGGCAGTATTCATACTGACTCACAGAAGATCTCATCAGAGTAGCATGTCATAGCCTACTCTAGATGGTATGACTTTTCATCGTCATAAACAAATCCGAGTGAGCGGCGGATATGTGTAAAACAGGCATATTCTGATGAAAGTGTGTGTTCAGGTTAAGGGAGGCATCAGTAGTACCACCTCCAAATAAAGCTTTCCAGTAAATTAAAATCGCACCTAATCACACGGGGAAGTTAAGACCTGTAATTAAGCGAGTAGTAAATCACTAAAGTGGACAGCTGATCCAGGGTAGTTTGTCAAAAAAGGGAAACAGGAGAAAGCCAGACTTCATTGCTGATGAATGTCATATGCTGGTGTTTCCTGTTCCTGCTCCTGCAGGGGTTACACTGCACTGGAAATTGTAACAATATATATAACTTTGCCCATTATAACCAACTTTTATAGGATTTCTAATTACACTCAGTAAAAAAAAGCAGGTTTGCAAATTATTGACAACTGATAAAACTCATAAAAGTTAATTCCATAATAATCATCAGCACTGTAAAAACTATATCAAATATATCAACCTTAATACCGTTGAATTTATTAAAAAAATCTAATGATAAGTTTATGATCAAACAAATGTAAGATGATTTTTAAATATTGTTTGTATTTCAAAACTTGAAATTTCAATCCTTTACCTCTAGAAAGACATCAGTGCTTGAAAACATGCCAATTCAAGTTCACAATACAACAGTGAATCTAGAAATTTTTGTTCTCACAATGAGAATGATTAGATACATTTATCTTTACATTTTGTCAACATTTTCTATGTGAATACAACTTTCATTTCCAAGAAGGTGTGAAAACATGAACACAAATTCATTCCAGTAATCCTTTATTCTAGTCTTATCTATTTCAAGTAATTCAGTACCTTTTTTCCAGTGATTCAAATGAACACAGCTCACAGGGTGAGGTTGTGGAAACACTGATATATTTACTGAATAATCCGAACGTCTGTGTGCCCACGTTCAGCCATCCAGCACAGCTTGAGTCCAAGTGAAAGAAAAATAAGAGAAAATAAGATCATTAGTTCTGGAGAGTCCCTTGTGTTTTGTTGCAGAAACACTCTGCTTTTGAAATACTGCTTTTGTGCTCTTTCTTATAAGCACCTATTATTCATACATATAACTCAGTGGTAGGCCTAGTTATGTTATGGGCATTGGGGCATACTGAAATACTGAAATAACCCTGGGACACTCCTCTAAATGCAGAAACAAGAGCAGGAACAGTGTGCTGCTGCTGCTGTAAAAACATATCCTCTAATCTATTTGCCATGCTCCTATTTTACTCTATCTACAGTGAACACGTAATTACAAATGCCTCCGTATGACCACTGATGCTACAAATACCGTATTCACTCTCTGCCCAAAGGTCCAGTAACCATGGGAAAGCAGATTCAGCATTTTCTGATTACAACACTATGGTATCCTGTCAGATGTCATCAGAACACTAAAATAGGTTCAACCCCCATCCTGTCTCTGACATAATCCGAACAATATTATTGCAGCAACAAGTCAAATACATTTACTTCTTCCACAGATCTTCACCTTATGTTAGAAGGGTTAAAAAGGCAATTTTGTATAACCACAGTAGACACATGTAACTGTAAAACACATTACTTTCCAGCACAGTATTAAATGTTATGTGGATCCAGAGCATGCTGGGTGTGAGGTGGGAATACATCCACTGCAGGACATATATAGGGGCAGTTTAGAGTAGACAATCCACCAAACCGCATGTTTTTTGGGATGGAGGAAACCAGAGAACCCAGAGGAAACCCACACAGATTCAGGATGAACATGTAAATCTTCACACAGACATTAAACTGAGTTCAGGATCAAACCAAGAACCCTGCAGCTGAGGCAGAAAAACTGTGAAACACATGAGCATCACTGAAACAATTAACGAATTACCTGCGTACTTTGAAATCATACTGCAAATAAATCTTCTCTAACATATAACATATAATACATCGTGGCTCAGTCCCAGTCCTGGAAACTCATTCATGCTTTCCCTGCTCACACACTTAGTCAAAGGACTAAACCTCTAGGGTTCGGATTAGTGACGCTTTTAGTCTATCAGTGCAAATCAATCTGTCCTTTCCTGGCATTAATTCCAAAACAAATCTGGCAGGTGTCACTTGTATTATGTAGATAAATTACCGAGGTGTCTAGCAAGATGGATGTAACAGATTTCCCTGGGGCTGAGGGATTAAATTGTGTCAGCTTGCAAAAATGAACTGGAATTCCCCATTGCCTGAAGGATAACATTGAGTGACCTGAGGATAAAATACTATTGAGATGGAGCTAAAGAAAGCGGGATGCCTTAACAGTAGATGGGGCCCCAATTGTTCAAATTTCAACTTAAGATTTTCACAAAAGGTAAATAAATATTCAATGGTATGTGAGAAATTTTGAAAAGATATTCCTACCCTTGATCAATGCAGGGCATTATGAATAGGATGTATACGTTACTCCACATAATACTAGTGCATCTCAAAAAATTAGAATATTGTGGAAAAAGTGGGTATATAACTTTCATAATTTAATTTGTAAAAGGTAAACTGTCATATTTTATATTCATTACATAAGAAATGACATACAGTATTTCTAGTATTTCAGAAATCCAGTATCTCAAACAGTATATATATGTTGTGTATCTCTCGGTCTAGTTCAGTACACACAATCCCAATCATGGTTCAGACTGCTGACTCGACAGTTGTGGAGAAGACGATCATCAACCCCCTCCACAAGGCCACAGAAGGTCGTTGCTGAAAAGGCTGGCTGTTCACAAAAGACATATTCTGATCATTTGAGATACTGGATTTCTGCTTTTCATGAGCTACAAGCCATAATGATCAAAATGAAAAAAAAATGTGCAATGAATATAAAACATATGACAGTTTCGCTTTTTCTAATTATTAAGTGATGAAAAAAACCCTTTTTCCACTATATTCTCATTATTTGAGATGCATTAGTAAATGATAGTAAGTAAAAGTAAGCATATCAGACTGCACCCTCTCTTTAGAAAAGGATTATTAAAGTATCCTTTTTGTACAATTATAAGGAATATTTTGATTTTTATAATCTATAATAGTTTATATCTGCACTTGTATTTTTTTTTAATAAATCCACACACAAAACATGGACATTTGACTTTATTGATGATCAATAAAGTCATTTTTCCTTATCCAGGAAGCATATTCAATAATAAATAGCCAAGAAATTACTGTCAGTAAAATGAAAACCTGATAGTCTCTAACTGAAACTTCAGTCTGTTCTCTTCAAAACTGGATGGAAACCACGGTCCTCCATCATCATCAGACTTTTCCACCATAATAGTGAAATCAAAAACATTTAAATGAAACACGAACACAGTCTTCCAAATAAATCATTTCTCAGTAATAAGAGGTGGCTTTAATTAGAGCTGATGCTGAAAGATACCATGCACTCAGCCATTATTCTTAATGAATGCCACAAATGTGCACATAGACATGAAGTGGCAGGTGTTAGTCTGCTTCTACATTTATAAAACGTCCCACCATGAGGCCAGTCACTTCCCCGGCCATATGCACAGGAGCAACAAGCGGCAGAAAATACTACGAGCGAGCTAAATAAGAAATCTATCTGGATCAGAGGGGAGAGCAACAATTCTAACGCATGAGGACACTACTGCCTCCTGGTGGAAAAAACATATAGGTAGATCATTAATAAATTAATACATACTGATAATGTCACAGCTGGTTTTTACTTATATTTAAAAAATATGTAAAAAAAAAAAAAATATATATATATATATATATATATATATGTGTGTGTGTGTATTATTTTTTATTATTATTTTTTTTAATAAAAAAAATGACTATATATAATATAATAAAATATAATTCTAATAATAATAATAATAATAATATATAAAGATAATAATATAATATTCTAAACACTTCATCCACACCAAAAATTGACACCGTATATGTCAACCAGGTGTGGAAAATAATCAGTGACTGTGGAGTTTCACAAGTTTTTCTTGTATAACCACAAACAGTTACGATTTTCTACAAAGAATAATTTTTAATCATAATAATAAGTATAATAAGAAGAATAATAATTTACAATTTCATTTATTCATAGTTAAGGTTAACATTATGTCCATGAAACAAGTTAGTTCCAGTTACTACTTACAGTAGTGCTTGAAAGTTTGTGGACCTTTGGATTGGTCTATATTTCTGCATAAATCTGACCTAAAACTTTCAGATTTTCTCCAGAAATCTTGAAAGTAGATAAAGAGAACCAAATGAGACAAACATTTTATACCTGGCCATTAATTATATTGAGGAAAATCTGATAAGATTTTAGATCAAATCTTTGCAGACATATAGACCATTCCAAACGATCAGACACCGCTGTATGTGAGAACAGCTATAAACTGTTATAAACTGTTATTCCCTCACCGGCCCCTCTCTTGAAGTTAATAAGGAAAAAAAAGCTCTGCAGCTTTTCATCTTACAAAGAGTTCCTGAAGACATTAGTGTGTGTGAAAACTTAAAAGTTACAGATATACCATGAACTGATTCAAAAAGCTGTTCTCGGAGAACTTCTCCGATCTCCAAGGAAGAAAGAAATAGAAACTCAGGTTCTAGTATATTTATATAGAATACAATATAAATATAAAATACTTTATTCAAAATCATAAAACATATAATACACGTGAACACTGAAGTCAGTTCTGACCCTCGTTACAGCTTGTGTGTGTTCAGTTCTTGAACACTGAGGCAGTTTATAGCATAAAGGCTCTATGCATGGAGTGACTTCATTAATCACAGTGTTGCATAATAAACACTTAAAAGTCCTTGCTTTACAAACATTGAGCTTCAGCACTTTACTGGCGTTAACATTGTCACTGCATGTTTTTTAAGTGGCTGCTTTTTGTCTGGACATTCGATCATTATGCAGTGTTAACTGGTACCAGCATACATTAACAAAAAAAAAAAAAAAAAGTTAGTGTAAATATTTCTCCCAGTTCATTGGTCTTTTGCGATGGCTTTTCTTTCCCAGGACGCATTCTACATTGAAGACTGAAAAGTCCAGCTGTCGGAGCTCGTCAGCCATGTTTCTGCTTTCAGAGTTCTCCTGCGTCGTGCGCTTGACCGTCTTCCTGCAGCTCGCTCTCGGACTCTACAGTCGATCCCTTCACACCCAAGTCTCCTTTCCACACCTCATTTAGACATTCTAAAAAAGAGCAGAGTAAACAATAAAAAAATAATGTGGATGTCTCATACTCTCTGTCTCTACATATCCATCAGCTTACAGTTTGTGTAACAATTTTCAGGGCAAATGAGATCAGAAAACATTATCCTTAAATACAGGGTGTTTTAAAAAAAAATGGCCGATATCAAGGCAGTATGTTTCACAATATACCCAATGACACAAACATTTACAAATGGTTATCAGGTTTTATCTATCTGTCCATTTTATAAATGCTCTATGTGAGCTGCATCTGCTGTACAGACAACAGTGAGTTGAATTTGTCCCAAACGCCTCTCAAACTGTCTTCCACTGAGGTCACCACTGCTGAGACCATCCAGATTAGTCGCTAACGGTGACACAAAAACTCTTTGGCGGTCTTTGACGTGCTTTGTCACATGTAAAAGTCGCAGGGTGTCATTTCTTGGGATCTCAGGGGTTAAGAGTGTAGCGCCAAGTCTTGGGGTCCCCTGTGACCTGGCAGCGTTGAGACTAGGGGCTGTTTGTGTGCTAGGAGAAGCGTCTAGCAGTGATCATTTGAAACTCTATGCCCCGCCCCTTTTAAGTGCTTAGTTTCATTCATGGGCGGTTATTGGCTGCAGAGATACAATGATTTAAATTTGGGTCCATCTTTTTGAAAATGTGATATCCTTCCATTCTTATTTCTCATTTATCTTAATAACATCACGCTTTAAAAACAATAGCCAGAGAGAAACTATTAATTAATGTAAATTAATGTTTGTTGTTGTTTGGAAAATATATTTTACTTTATGTACACACTGTGGCGGAAAAAAAATCTTTTCACTAGTTATTGTGTGTGTGTGTATGTGTGTGCGTGTGAGTGTGTTTCTCTCACCTGACTCTGAATTTTTCAGCACGTGAGTATCACACAGGAATTTCTCCAGTCTTTCCTCCTGGTGATTGAAGTACCAGTCCTCTACCACCTCCTCATATTCCTCCAGCATGGTCTCACACTGAAACATAATCGTGTGTGTTACCATCTCCACCCCTCTCTCAACCTCTAACACAGTCTCACACTGACACGTATACCATGCCGGTTAGAAACACACACCTCTCTCATGCCATCACATTGTA
Source organism: Leptodoras praelongus (assembly GCA_028564905.1). Lineage (NCBI taxonomy): Eukaryota > Metazoa > Chordata > Actinopteri > Siluriformes > Doradidae > Leptodoras > Leptodoras praelongus. Next base: position 7,215,919 of record JAOTRJ010000045.1, on the reverse strand, counting down.
GCTTACACATGCTGTGGGTTATAAAAACACTTACACTGCCCTGCTCCACACTGACACGTCTCTCAAACAGAATACATGAAAGTGAGAACGCACACACACACACACACACACACATTACACTGGAGGTATTATCAGGAGCTGATTATTACCTGTTTCTTCATATCTGACACTTCCACTGACGGCTCATCCCAAAGCTCATAGGGGATGCCTAGCTCCACCTTCACGCCCTTACCAACCAGGTTCTTCAGTGTGTTCATGGTCTGACTGGTGCCCTGCCCAACACACACACAATCACAATGACACACTACTTTCATCACCAACGCTCTTAAATCCGTTATCTCATACTGATGGAAAGAGAACCTCCTGGCTCTGGCTCATCTGTGGCTTCATCACATACATCTCTTATCATGGGTGTATGATATATCATGGGTGTATGATATATCATGGGTGTATGATATAAACTTGTTGTTTCTATCTGATTGAGGAGCGTTTCCATTAGATTCAAGGAGAGTGAGGAAAAACTACATACTAGCCTCACAATGCAAGATCAATATTGTGATCATTTATGTCACATCACACTTTTCTGAGATATTGTAGGCATTGCGCTATACAAATATGTGATATCGCTCTAAGATTTTAACGTAAAAATGTTTCTTTTTTGGTTGAAAAAATTTAGTCAAAGAAATATCAAACACTTTTTTTTAAAGGTAACAAGGTTAGTAAACCTACGTATCTATCTATCTATCTTGTTCATTTACAATAAATGTCTTGTGTCATTCAAATGTTTTCAATAATCATAACAAAACTGTCCAACCCCTTCTCCAAACAGTAACATGTATCATAGTATCACTATGCTTATTCTTACAGCACATTATATTATAGCACATTCAGGTCCCATTTTCTGGTTATTTTAGCTCTGATTGTAATCGTTTTTATGCCTCCCTGACTTTTCATTGCTAATTTATAGGAATATTTCAATCTCTATTCACCAGATCTGTAGAATATTTAGTGGGGTAGGTGGGGGCACAACCTTGAAAGTTCTTGGGATTTTTTTTCTTGTAAAACCAGAACTAATCACAAGTCTGAAAATATTATAACGAAAAACAAGAAACGTCTTGAATATTAAACATTAAAGACACGATTTCAAAACCTGTGGAGTCTACATGAGCGTGAATATAATCCATCATTAAAGCAAAAAGGGGCCGTAGCAACGACTAATAAACCAAACGTCATGTCCATAATCCTAATTTTCACTTGTTCACAACTTGCTGCTGAGAATATAATTTTGTAAAAAACTGGAAAAACAGAAGCACCATTTTCACCAATAGTATCAGACTTCTGGAGCCAGCTGTTAAAATTTGTGATTTGTTTTGGATCTGGTAATAACGAGTCGAGGAATTGAAGCACCTTGGCATATCGAAGGCTCCCAGGTCTCTCAGCATGGACACTGTACTGCAGTATTCCCTCACAGATATTGTCCAAAGCTTCGGTTAGCCTAGTTTCCCTTGAAAAAAAAAAAAAAAAACACAACAAAATCAACAGTCAAGTGGAATTAACACACACTCGTGATTTAAAATAGTTTACAAATGGATGCAGTTAATAATCCAACACTATGCCTATGATCTGTCTGCCGGTCATCTAGCCAAGTTTCCTGAGCTTCTCCCCATGAGATACGACGGTTCACTTACGAGGTGTTGTACTTAATTTTGCGCTTCCTTTTTCCAGTGTCCAGCACTTCTCCGAGCTCCAGGACCTCCTTGGAGCGGCCAGACTTTTCCAAAGAAGCCTGCAGTTCCACGGTCAAAAACTTGCACACTGACAAAGAAAAAGGAGACAACTATTATCAAGATGCACATTTTATTGAGAGAGAGAGAGAGAGAGAGAGAGAGAGAGAGAGAGAGAGAGAGAGAGAGAGAGAGAGAGAGAGAGAGAACGAGAACGGTGGCACAGTGGATAGCACCGTTGCCTCACAGCAAGAAGGACCTCGGTTCGACCTGGGAAATTTCTGTGTGGAGTTTGCATGTTCTCCCCGTGTTCGCGTGGGTTTCCTCCGGGTACTCCGGTTTC
>JAOTRJ010000045.1:7200481-7211327 GCA_028564905.1 Leptodoras praelongus | reverse complement strand
TAGGGTTGTTCCTGCCTTGCGCCCTATGCTGCCGGCTAGGCACCGGCTCCCCTGTGACCCTGAAAAGGAATAAGCGGCCAAGAAGATGATGTTTTATGACGAGTATTTTAGCAACAGCTGGCTTTTATTTTGAAATCCACTAGCCCTGCCTACCGGAAGTCAGTGATATTGATGCTATTCGATTTAAACAGTTCAAGCTAGCAACTGATTTATCTTTCTTTTTTTTTTTTAATCCTGACTTCAGTAGTTTTTAGTGTGCGGTGTTAAATGTGTGACAGCAGTGATTGTGGTAATGGGAATCCCACCAGACGCAGCGTGGTGTATATTTACAGCCCGGATTATGTGGAGACCTGTGACTCTCTTTCGAAAGTCCCGAACCGAGTGAGTAGCGTGAACACCATGGCAACGTCCTACCCCGCGCCGGGCAGAGCGTCCAGCTCCTACAGCTCCTACAGCCCCTCCTGCTTTACACCTTTACTTCATTCTTAACATATAAGCTTATTTCTCTGTGTTTGTCTCCACAGGCGAGTATGGTGCATTCCCTGATTGAAGCTTATGGCTTGTTAAATCATATGAGGTTAGTGTGTGTGTGTGTGTGTGTGTGTGTGTGTGTGTGTGGCTCTTCCCCTCACCTGTGGAACCTGGAGTGTCATTGGACCTTAGGGAGCAGTCTTATACCTTAGCTTTTAGAGGAATATTTTAAAGGTATGCTCCACTGCATGCATTATTTGCAGGACACACAGTGAGGGCATCACCCCCTGACACAGACAGCTGCAGTTATTTCATGCCTGCTTTACTGAGAGGGTGAGATTGAGGATCTGTAATATTCTGTAATATTCTGAATCACATTACAGTGTGGTTAAGCCTCGTTTGGCGACGATGGAGGAGATGGCAGTGTTTCACACACACTCGTACCTCGAGCACCTGCACAAGATCAGCCAGAACGGAGACAACGATGACCCTCAGTCAGTGGATTTTGGGCTGGGTAAGACTTTCTGTATCTGTCTACATGCACAGCTTTTACTGTTGTATATTTATAACAACACCCTGTTGTTGAATGACTTTGGAACATCGTTATCTGTCTGTCTGAGATGTACTAAAAATTCTCTGTGCTGCTGCTACATGATTGGCTGATTTGATTTTTACCTCAGAGACCCGCCCCTGCAATGGAAGGGAAGGAGTTTGGATTTTTTTTTTAATTAATTGCCAGAGGAATAAGTAATTATCAGGGACAAAGTAAGTGTATAATAATAGTTTGCAATCAGAATTCAAAAGGAAATAAAAATATATATATAAATAATAATAATATATTAAAATAGTACATCTGCCTATATGTTATGTGGATTATGTCGCCTTTGTTGTCTCCGTCGCCCATTAAACTGATGTAACGTACAAAAATATAGCAACCCAAAAAGAGCTACAACTTCTTCCTTCTCTATTGTTCCTTTCAATCTTTAGTAATGTTTATGATGGCTAAGGAGCTAGGAGATCCTAAGACTGAACACGAGAGCTCAGAGCACTGTGCAGGAGAAACGGCAACCAAAACATTTATTTCAAAAGTGCCTACAGCGTACAGAATTAGTCTGAACAGTGCTGTTTGATTTATCATGCTAAATACAGCCGAGTGCTGTCTTATCAATGTTAATGCTTTAACACCTTAGTGCATTCATTAACACATTAATTTGACAGCTCTACATTAAATATGTTTCTTTTGATTGTTTGGTGCATTTTGTAGCATCACGACAAAGAGGGAAATGACATTCCTTTCCTTTAGTCCCCAGCTTTAATAATATAACAGCTGCTATTTGAACCTCAAGCCCAATAGATGAAATCACTCTCAGGAAACAAACGTTACTCTTCTATTCTGTTGGGCTGGTTATGTTCATAAAAAATGCACAAGTTTCCCTCATAACTAAAATGACAAAAATAAAATGGAATTTCCACGTACACAGGCAGCACATGCGTTCCTCTTACCTCCCACAAACATCTAATTCCCCTAGGGCTATATTAGTGTGTGTGTGTGTGAGAGTGTGTGTGTGTGTGTGAGAGTGAGAGTGAGTGTGTGTGAGAGTGAGTGTGTGTGTGAGAGTGACTGTGTTGCCCTGATCCAGTATACATCCCTACCTTGTGCCCAGTATTCCCATTTAGATTCCAGATCCCCCACAACGCTGACCAGGAAAAAGCAGCTGTTGAAGATGAATAATAATAATAAATTCACATGCATTAAGGTCTCATGTGATTTTCCGTTTCAGCCACCAGAGGGCAGTATAAGCCAAAAACATTTCTCATTTTCAGCTCCAGTCAGTCCACATGGTGAGAGTTTGAATTTGTGTTGGATGTGGTCCATGTTTTTGACATGCTGACACTTAGAATTCATTGTTGGGATAGAAATGGTTTTATTATTCTCGTAGCTAAGAAAACAATGCAGCTGCCAGGTCTTTCAGTGGTTGTTGTTTTCCTGCCATGCCCAGGGTACGATTGTCCAGTGGTAGAGGGCATATTCGAGTACGCGGCTGCAGTTGGCGGAGCCACTCTGACGGCCGCTCAGTGTCTGCTCGATGGAACGTGTGAAGTCGCCGTCAATTGGGCAGGAGGCTGGCACCATGCCAAAAAGTACGAGGACGCAGCAAGTGAACCTTTTCAACAATTACAGAGTTTAAGTCTTCTCTAACATATTTGTAAAACTACTGATGTATTTTAACTGTCAAAAACAAATAAAAAATGTAATGCACTCTATAAAGTCAGCACCTCATGGTTTAAAACTTCACTGCTGCTTTGGTACTGCAGAGGAAAAAAAAACTCAGGCTCTAATTTGTGCTTATAGACAGTCATGTGATTGTCCGGGCTGACAGGGTCAGAGATGCCCGAGCGAGCTCTCCAACACTCGGACAAAAGATTAACAGTGCTCAGACGTTCAGAGTGCTGGCTGTGGATTGTGTCACACTGGCCAAGTGTGACATGTAGACCGATCTTTGTCTCTAGTACAATATATACAACAGCTTTTAATCAAAATACTTTCTGCATTTGTCATGACATTGTCATAGACTTGGAGATCGTGTCTAGAACTTGTCGTAGTCTTGGAGATAGTCTGGAGATTATCAAAAAAAAAAAGTACACTTTTAAAATACTTGGACTGCTGAATGACATTCTCTGGGAAAATCCATTTCCCCCCCATTCGGCCACACCACTTGTCCTTTTCTATAACGGTCCTTTTCTATGTCCTACAGCAGTTTGCTAATGATAACACTGTTTAACTTGCATTATAACACCAATACACAGTTCTTCCTTCTCCAGACTTTTTTCCTCTTTCTTTCTTGACATTAATAAGATACAAAAATATGCAGCCTGTCAGGTTACAGAGAAACGGCAAAGCCTTCCATCCTGACGATTTTCCCATGCCAGTAAACAAACCTACTTCACCTTTCACAGTCACAAAGTGCTGACACTTGTCTGATACAAGATAAGTCTGTGAGTCTGTTCGTTAATTTACTGTATACCTGTAATTTGCATAGACTGTATTATTCCAGGGATATCTATGACTTTTCTTTTACATGTATTATATCAATGAAAAGTTGATAAATGTTAATGATGAGTCAAGAGAAAAGCCATGAGAGTTACTGTATATTTCAATTATAATGCACTGATAGTTCAGGTCACTGCTAAATAAAGTGTGTGTTTGTGTGTAGGGATGAGGCATCGGGGTTCTGCTATGTGAACGATGCCGTTTTAGGGATCCTCAGACTGCGGGAGAAGTACGAGAGGGTGCTTTATATAGATGTGGACCTTCACCATGGTGATGGTAATAACCGTTTTTATCCATTTTATCAGTCATTTCTGTCTTGTTATTAATTAACACATGCAAGCAACAGTCAGACTATAGTATAGGTCTACTAAACGTTGCTCATGATGTTATTACCCTACTAAAGCTACTGTTTTGAATGGACAATCTCCTCGTTATCTGATCTGTGCAGGCGTAGAAGATGCCTTTAGCTTCACGTCCAAAGTGATGACTGTGTCTCTGCATAAGTTCTCTCCTGGCTTCTTCCCAGGTTGGTTCAGCATGCTTCTTTTGCTTCACTGCAAATCAGCCTGCCTTTTTTAATTCACTAAATTGACAGCCATGTTTTAACTGATGCCAAGCTCGGAGCAGCCAGCTCCACATCAGTGCCCGTAGAGTCTGATTACCGATCCGATAGTTCGACACAATGGCTTTGCTGACTTGAGGAGAATAGTGCGCAACAGGGGCCAGCACCAGCATTTCAGCCACTGAGCTAATGTGGTGGTTTTTTTTTCTCCTTACATTCACTTACCAAATGTTATTATACTGGCACTGGATAGAGTATAATCTGAAGCCTTTGCTGTTCTCCATAACCCATCCCACCCAGCATGCCCAGCATGCATGTACTGCTAATGGCACGATATACCACGTCTTCAACACTCATTATTATCACGGACACTTCAAGGCTGTGTTTCTTTCTAATAAAAGATCAAACCTTGTCTCAAGTGTCTAGACAAACATTGTGGTCACAGTTTCCATTCAGTAATAAAATAATATCCGTTCAGTTATCAGTTCAACAAGACTGAGTAATAACGAGTACAAATCCACATTTAATTAATTGAGTGATTGTTAATGCATAACATTGCTTTCACTTCAAGGGAATTAGAATTTGAGGGGAAAGACTTGTTGGAAATGTATAACAATGATTTTGGTAATGGAGTGCATTGTGCTAAAATCTTTATAGTAACATTAACATTTAATATTAACGTTAACAGGATAGCCAGTCAGTGAAAATGTGTGATGGAGCATAGCGTAGTCCACCGGTGCTCCAGGAAATATGCTGACCCGCAGTGTGAGTTATTAGTCGTGTTTTCATTTGCACAGGTACAGGTGACGTGTCCGACACAGGTCTCGGGAAGGGCAGGTGGTACGCCGTTAATGTGCCTCTAGAGGACGGAATCAGAGACGATCGCTACCTCCAGGTCTTCACCAGGTCTGCTGCTGCTCCTCACAGAGAATTGCGTTTCTAATTTGCCTACATGTTTTTGCTTGTAAATGCAAATAAACTTAAGCAGCGGGTAAGAGATGTTATTGAGCCTTTGATTTTTTTGACAGTGTCATACAGGAAGTGAAGGCTTTGTTTAACCCTGAAGCAGTAGTGATGCAGTTAGGGGCTGACACCATGGCTGGCGACCCCATGTGCTCTTTTAACATGACTCCGGTGGGGGTGAGCAAGTGTCTGAGCCATGTACTGGACTGGAAGCTACCTACACTGCTGCTGGGAGGAGGTCAGTGTGTCGGTTACACGCATATTCCTTATACATCAATCATACAGATACCATCTAGACCTAATCAACACAGAACATAAGCACAAATGATCTATTCTAATCATAGTATCGAACTTGTTAAAATTCCAGTCTGCTTATTATGTCCTGGCAGCTCCAGGATGGAGGCGAGACCCACGGTTTGAATGCTGCTAGCTGGTCTAGTAGCAATACTTTATAAGCACTAGACTTATTTGTAATAGTAAAATTTTGAAATGGTTAAAGACGGCTCATGAAGCTCATCGTCGTCATGTTACAATACAGCAGCGCATGTGTTTGTGTCGATGAGTGGAAATCCATTTAAGTCTATTTTTGTGCTAGTGTTAAGCAGTCAAGTTGATCGGGCGTAACAAAAGCTCAAAGACGAGCTCATGTCAGTGACGCTGAGTGTGTTTGTCCGTTCCTGCTGGTTGCCTCTTGTTCCTGTTGCCAGGTTGAAGCCTCGGCCAAAAAGTTTATTAGTGTGTGATTAAATGAGGGGGTAAGAAAGTAAACTTTGTGATTGTAGCCCATTCTGAAAGGAGCTCTGAACTCCAGACCTGCCTGACTAAGCATTGGATGAAAGGTAGTAATTACAGCAGTACAATAAGGCCCTTTGCTGAGATTTTCTCTCTCTCTCTCTCTCTCTCTCTCTCTCTCTCTCTCTCTCTCTCTCTCAGGTGGGTATAACCTTGCCAATACTGCCCGCTGCTGGACCTATCTGACAGGGACAGTCCTGGAACAGACTCTCTCCTCAGAGATACCAGACCACGAGGTAAGACCCCATCCCCTCTTTCCTTTCAACACTCCCTGAAAATCTTCCTTCTTCCCTCCATCCTCCATCCCTTCTCACTCCATGTCTTTGTCTCGCTGTCTCTGCTGAGTCACTGGCTCTAATCAAAGATGTCCGAGCTCCTCTCAATAAATGCATTTGTTTTCATGCGATTCAGAGTGTGTGTGTGTGTGTGTGTGTGTGTGTGTGTGTGTGTGTGTGTGTGTGTGTGCGCGCGCGTGTGTGCGCACGATGTGAAGGGGGTCTTAACAATACCACTCTGTCCCTGCCGCCTGACAGAGAGGGACTTGTGCTTTTCTTTCCTCAACCTTTTTCTCCCTCTCTCCTCTTTCCTTGGAGAAAGAGAAGGCATGTGTGTGCACACATCATACTGAAAGGAAGGGGTTTTTTTTTTGGAGGCTGGAGATTTTTTTTTTTTTTTTTTTGAGAAGAAGGATTGTAAATTCCCACATAATTGCTTCTTCAGAGGAGAGAGCTGGAGAGACAGTGTTTGCAGGGGAGGGTAGTTGGATGGAAGAGCTTTTTGAATGTACAGTGATAGGTTCATATCTCTCTCCCTCTCACACTCACAAAGAGGGCCTTTTAGCACTATAGAGGGCGCTTTCATGGTCAGCTAAAGAAAAGATGCTCTTGTTTCTTCAAACCTGAACTCCGGCAAGAGGTTGACCTTTAACCTCATTATGGGCCAAGCACCTCAAATAAGACTGCATAAACATGGACAGACCATGGAGTGGAATAGAAGGCATCTAAGGGATTTTGCGCTTTATCCGATCATGTGGCTATGTTAAGACTGAAACACAACTGTGCATGTTGTTATACAAATGTAATCAGTGACTGAATGGTGTGTTGTGTTCCCATCCAGTAACAGCATGTCCAGAAGTGTTTTATTCCTCTTATAACTACATCAACATGGCACTGATTACAATTATTCTATTACTTAAAGGACAATACAAACCTTTTATTTATTTATCATTATGGATTAATGTTGCAGAGCATCCATGAAAGGAGTATAGCAGCTATCAACATATTTCTCACCAGCCTCTGTTTTTCTCTCGCTTAGTTAATAAGACAAAAGCGCAGCTTGTCGTGTTAAAGAAAAAAATGCAAAAGGCAAAATTCTGTCCTGAAGACTCTCTTGGGTCAGAAAACTTAACGGAACAGCGTTTTACCTAAACAGCTATAATGTAAGCCTAATAGTAAACCACGATTTTTTTTTTTGCAGTTTTCGTCAGATCAATAACACGCATATTTAAAATGTATTATTAGGCTTGCATTATGTGACTGATCAACCACAGAGGTCCCTGTCTAAGTTCTTTCTGTAAAAACAATATCATAATATTACTGGTGTATTAATATAAACCCTGCAGCCAGAGCTACTGTCTGAGATTAATCTGACTAACTCGTAACAGAGCATTCAGCAGCGCTGTGGAATCATTTCTGTTAACCACCTGGATTAAAGTACAACATAAAACTAAATATCAGCTTATTAACTTTTATTATAGTTTATAGTCAGCTGTTAGTGTTCTAGCACTAATACCTATGCAAGCAAGAAAATCACATTATTAGTTAATGGGTAACGTATCTCAAGAACATTGACGGGATGATTTATGTTGCATCCTGGGAGGTATTTAAGCCCAATCCCTTTAGGGCAGTCTAGCCTCCTGTCTTGTTATATGTCATTATAAAGTTCCTTACCTCTGTACGTTTTCCTGTTAGAGGTGACCTTCCTTTGTTTAAACTATCATTAACCCCAACTCTGCCTGTCTAAACTTCAGCATATGAGGTGCACACAATGATCTCTCCTCTCTTCTCCTCATTTCCCATCTATCCCCCTTTCCTTTCTCATAGTCTCTTTCATTTTTTTCCTTTCGTCTTTCAAATCACAGCAAGAGTCCCCGACCGCATACACAGACTCCCTCTCCCTGCCGCTATTGTGTGTCCATCCAGGCCAAACAAAACACGCTTTAGCTGTAGTATGAGTTCAGAGAAGACAATCAGATGGACAGTTGGTGAAGGAGAAAGACATCAAGACATAAAGCTGATATAAAGTGTAAAGAACTAACCGAATGTCTAAAGCTATTTGAGCATGAAATGCTACTTTACTTGTATTTCTTTCTGTGCAGAAGCCTCTTTCTATGTTTTGCCCTGCCAACAGTGGAAACAATAAGAGGCAGAGATACTCAAGTAGGGAATACAACAGCTTCATTCAAGCAGTCAAGCTCCATACACTCACACAGGCAGATGACCAAATGGAAGGTCAAAACAGGGTTATATAGCTAGACCCCAGCTGAGGACAGCACTCTCTTATTTTCCTTTTATTTAGGCAGTACCTCATGAGTGTGAAGCATTTTCTCACTCGTTCAGTGTTTATGGTTTATAGTAAATGTTTACGAATGTCTGCTTTTCATTTGAAAAATCATTTTAAGTCTTAATCTATCAGTTTATGCCTAAAATGAGCAGATAAACTTTCCCTCAACCATTTCAAGAGGATTCCTGCTCTTTCAGATACTTGTCTACATTCCCATTATGCACTATGTACACCTGGTAGAGTTAGAGTTTCAAGCTGTATCCAAAACATTAGGTGTAGGTTATAAGGCTGTCTCATAAAGCAGTGTCCTAGAAGGCAGCACTTTTATATCTACGATGTTGAGGAAACTCTTCGAAGTTGTCCTCATGCCATTGTCAAGATACCAAGATGCTCTAACAAATACTAATTCCCAAAGGTCTGGTGGTTAGATTGAACAGAGTATTCTATCAGTAATGAAGTGAATGTTCAATGACTACAAAAATAAGTACAAAGCCCAGACTTAAGGCACATGTAGGAAAATGAAGGATGACTTTATTCCACCTTCATGGATTCCTGAGATGAAAGGATCTCGGAAGGTGGATATGGCTGGATGCCTTTCTGAATATGTACAGTTTAAGTTTGCATGATTGTTGAGTAGGCTTCAGTTTTGGAGTAGTCTAGGTTTTCACTCTGTGAGACTATAAATAATTTCCCCAGATGCCCAAAAGAGAAGATTCTGCCCTGTCCAGGCACAGTTTGTTATTTTAGTCCCTGAACTTCATGTTTCATTTGAGGATCAAGCAGTTAAATGTTTGTAAAAAAATAAAATAAAAATAAATAAAGAAAAAAAAAAGAAAAAGAAGAAGAATTGTAGAACGAGGAAATTCTTCACTTGAGTCTAAAAATAAGCTTCAGCTCACTGACTCTCCAGGCAGAATTAGGCTTTGTCTTTATCTGTCCTTATCAGAGATAAATGGGTGAAGCAGATAATGTTTTTGTACCCGTGGCGTTAGACGCTCCGAGGTGACCCCTGGGTGGAAATGGCCATCGCTGTTCAGCAGGCCGTCCGCATGTGTACATCCTCTCTCCTCTTTTTTTAGGCCTTGTTTTTGCTCGTTTCCGCTGAGCTGTTCCCAGCATGGCCTAGTGAAATAACAAACAGTAAGCTCTGTGTTTCCCCCTCACCATATACTCACTCCATTACTCAGCCTCTCACTGTCTTGTTTTCTTTGCTTTCCCGTATCCATCTGTCTTTCACACACACTTTCTCCTTCTCTTTGATACAGACGCACACTCATGTCCTTGCTTTCTCTCTGTTCACTTTGTGGTGAGTTTGGGAGGAACCCAGTATGAGTTTGAGGGTGTTGGATACCGGGAGCCAGACAATCAGCACCATTTCCCTCTATTGTGCTATGACACACGCGCACACACACACACACGCACACACACACACACACACACACATACACACATACAAAAAAACAGCGTGTGTTCTAACAAGACTGAAGAGTCAAACCTCATATAGAAAGCTATACAGTTGGCACATGTTACAAGTGCAAGCTGAGGTTACACACACACACACACAGGAGGACAGCTGTGGCTATGCTAGTCAAACATTGCTAAATGGATTAGAAGCACCCCTGTCCCATGTGAATGATATTTGTAGGGGGGGCCTGGCCCTCCTGGGACGAGTTCACGGTATAAAAGAGACGGCACTTTCTAGTGTTTGTGCTGGTTCTTAGGCGAAGAGAATTAGGTGTGAATAGAGTGTGAGAGCTGCACATACAAAGAAATCCTTTTGACCGTTTAACCCTTGATGTACATTTGTATCTGTAGACTAGATAAAGAGGACAGTATATAAGTAACACATCCCAGATTTGGGTTTACTGATTAAAAAAGGCTTGCACCGTCCTTTTTTCTTTGTTATAATGCAATGCGCGATCCATCATGTGTACGTGTGGTGGTGCATACGACTATGTGCTTGCGTGTAATCTCTGTCAGTGGTTGGTCTTTTCTGAGCTCCACCAAACACTGGCGACGGTTACGCCATTCCTCCACCTCCCTGTCTGTCTCCACACTGTATTGTGGTGCACATGCCAATTCATGCTCACAGAAACACACAACCACGCAGAGGTGGTGCTACGGAAGAAGGCAGTAAGACTAGACGATCTTTGTTTTTGTGTTGTCTGAGGGTTTGCCCCTTAAACATGGGTTCATCTCTTGTTTTTTTTTACATTTGAGTAGAAAGTAGAGCTGGAAAAGAATGGAATACTACGAATGTACTGGCATTCGTCACTATTGCACTATGCCTGTGAGCTTATTGAAACCAGGAAACTATTGATCTGCCAAAGTTAAGGACAGGCCACTAATAATTTGACTGTAATTCATTTCTATATACAGTACAGGCCAAAAGTTTGGACACACCTTCTCATTCAATGCGTTTTCTTTATTTTCATGACTATTTA
>JAOTRJ010000045.1:7168482-7178925 GCA_028564905.1 Leptodoras praelongus | reverse complement strand
TGGCAACCAGGCTGGTCCAATTTAGCCATGAAACCTCCCACACTAAAATGACTCTTGTACATACAGTACAGGTGCACTTTGCAGTTTTAGAGGTAGAGACTGTAGTTCATCTATTTCTCTGACTTTGGTCAGGACCCCACAGATCAGGTACTATTTGGTTGGTGGAAGATTGTCAGCACTGCAGTGACTCTGATGTGGTGGTGGTGTGTTAGTGTGTCGTGCTGGTAGGATTGGATCAGATCTGAAGTTTGTATACACTGTGTCCACTTTATTAGACACACCTACCTAGTTGCTCCACCCTGTAGATGTAAAGTCAGAGACAGTAACTCATCCGTTGCTGCACAGTTTGTGTTAGTCATCCTCTAATCCTTCATCAGTGCTCACAGGATGCTGTTGGCTGGATATTTTTGGTTGGGGGACTCAGTCCAGCAGTGACTCTGAGGCGTTTAAAAACTCCAGCAGCACTGCTGTGTCTGATCCACTCACACCAGTACAACACAAACTAACACACCCAAATAGTATTTGATCTGTGCTGGACCTCTACTGTAAAACTAAAGTGCAAAGTTAAAAGCAAAGTGCACCTGTATGGTCAGTGGAGCTGATAAAATGGACAAAAGCTGATCAGTATAAGTGCAAATTTTGCAGCAGGTGTATATTTATTAAATCAGTCTCTTTATGGCTTTTTATAGTTTCTGAGCCTGAACATGTCCCTTAGGTTCAGTACATTATACCGAGAACAATTATATCCCTTTTCCCCTTAATGGCAAGTGTGTATCAAGTGTGTAATAATTTTTAAACTAATAATTATAATCATTTTTAATATTAGATAAGTAGAGCCAAACAGAACATAAGTGTTAACAATAATAATAATAATAGACTAACATACTGTATAATGCATAGTACAAATAATTGAAACGCGTTTCTGAAAACCATTGTCTGTTTTTAAATGATTTTAACAATATGCGAGTTTAGGAAGAGTTTTTTTTTTTCCTTTCCTTTTTCCGTGTTTTATTTCGCTTTGTCTTAAACAGATTTTAGTTCTGAACATTTATCCTTCATTACAAGCGGGTTGACTTTGGGCGTGATTCTGAGCCCAGCCACTAGGGGGCAGAAGCGCCTCCAGTCCTCACATTGCGCTCCATGTGTCCCTCTTCTCTCTCCGTAGTGCGGCTTATCTTTCTTTCCCCGGAAGTAGGGAGCCCTTTTCCGCAGACTCCAACATGGTGAGCAGATTTCTTTTATCGGTTCTCTTCAGATTTCATCCACAATCATCAGAGTTTTTAAGCAGTATTAATCAACCAAAACATTAAAGTATCATATATTTATACGCCGTGTGTTCATAAATCCTGATATTATTGAGCTGTGAGTAGATTTTATGGTTAAAAGACGTTTAGCGTAAAGTCGCTGTGTTGCTGCAGCCGCATTAGCTTAAATGGCGTATTAGCCAACGTTAACTCTCACTTTTCGCTCTTAAAAGTCTTGATAGTTTTGGTTTTACTGTATAAAAAAAAAGAAGAAAAATATATATTGGTAAGAAGTATAATTTTAGTCAGCACTGCTCGTCTCTGTGTATAAAGGCCTCCGGTTTGAAGCTAATGGGTTAAAAGCTAATGGGAAAGCTAAGCATGTTAGCCAGTATGGCCGCTGTCTCTGGATGCTCTGAAACACGTAAAAGTAAACATTTTCAGTTTGCTAAATGGTGGTTAATCTGTGTTTTAGGCCCGAGGACCGAAGAAGCATCTGAAGCGCGTCGCAGCGCCCAAGCACTGGATGCTTGACAAGCTTACTGGAGTGTTTGTGAGTCCCCACATGTCTCCTCTTGGTCATGTTGATAATGGTGTTTGTGTGTGAGAGAGAAAGGCAGCTTCATGGTGAAATGTGAGCTGGATTTGATGTGCTGTATTTTGTAACTCCAAGGCTCCTCGGCCCTCCACCGGTCCCCACAAGCTGAGGGAGTGCCTGCCCCTCATCATCTTCCTGAGGAACCGGCTCAAGTACGCTCTGACCGGAGATGAGGTCAAGAAGATCTGCATGCAGAGGTTCATCAAAGTCGACGGCAAAGTCCGCACCGACATCACCTACCCTGCTGGCTTTATGGGTGAGTGAGTGTGCTCATGGGAGGAAAGAGTTTAAGTATTGATGGCTGTAGTGTACACCTATCACACAATTGTGAAACCGTTGGACGTGTTTTTATTTACACCTCGGCTCTCTGATGTGCTCCAGAAGGTGTTAGACCTGCTCGGATAGGACTGCTTTTATACATGGAGGTGGGGTAATGTCATTATTACTGACGTATCAGATTTTGGTTCTAAGTATTTTCTCAGACTGCACATGCACTTGCCTGGAGAGGTCCTGTTTGGTCTAATATACGACAATTGATAGAAGTAATCCCAAATTTCTTATGTTCTTTTGAATTGACACGTTAGTAAAAGTAACTGAATAATCTGTAGGAAGAGAGTTTTGTGCTCTTCCTCAGACACTATTGTCCGTGTTCGATGCAGCGAAATTGTTGGTGAAATCCCAAACCAGTGCAATTAAGGGAAAAAATGACTAAGAATAGGAAAAGTGATAAATACTGAGATTGTAGGACAGCACAGGAAAAAAAGTATTGCTCACCTAAGACTTGTATAAGCTGTTAAATGTGGTTGAAGTTTAAATGCTTTTATCAGAAGCTGATTTTAAGTTCAGTTCTTGGAGTTGATAAAATTAATTGATCCTTTTCTTTTAATTATGAGGAAGTGTGTAACCTGTGGCCGTGTTCTCTCATATCAGGGTGACATTAGCCAATCAAGGGCGTCTGTGAGCTCATGAATACAGAAGGTGGGCAGGAACACCTTCCTCAGTGTGTTGTACCTTCCCTTCCCCAGCAGCTCAAAAAGACATTGTGGCCGGTGTTCTGTGTCTCAGAAGAAGCACGTGATTGCCTTCGGCCAAAAAAAGAACAAAAGTATATAATGCTCTTCTGATTTAACTTTGTGATGGCACCATCATCACTGTCTCTTATACAAACATCACATCTCGTGTGACTCCAACCTCATTACTACAGACGTCATCCCGCACAATTATTTAAGACGCATGTCCAGACATCTTATCCTGTCCAATTATTACCGGTAAATGGTAATTTGCCAGGCTGGTTCGGCTGTTTCCATTAACAGACTCCACTGCTCTTTGTGTATAGATCATAGATCTGGGTGAACACTAACACTAGAAAAAAAATAGTAGCTATGATGAGAATCTATTTGCTATATGCCATTCTTTGAACGTTTTCAGCCAGTTAAACTGAGGTGTAGATGAGGATGTAGTGATAATTTTTGCGTCCGTCAGTGATTAAGACACGAGACAGAATCGTCAGCAGAGATGTCAGAATCTGTTCTCAGTGTTTGGTGATTATTGGGGATGTGCAGAGTAGATACACGATACAGCAGATCCAGGATTACTGTTTTACTGTTCTTTATATTCTCTTCAATTTGTTTACACATTTTAGCAGTGTGTTGGTGCCATGATGAAATCAGTGGTTTGTGTGTAATGGATCAGTTTGATGGCACAGTTTAACAGATGGATGAGCTGTTAGATGTCCTTCCTCCAAGGCTGGCACATGCTGGAGTGTTTTAATGGAGCCATCGTCATTCACCCAGTGGGAGTTCAGTTAGGAATGCCAAGAGGATATTAAATCTGATCTGATTCATTGTCAAAACCTGGTGATGCAGCATGATGCCAAGCTTTGTAATAACCACTAGAATGTTGCACTGTAAGGCCTGGACTCGTTGCAGGGGGCTCGGAGCAGGTTGTATGAAGAGCTGATGGACAGTCTTACAGTATTGTGCTCTGGGTTACAGATGTGATCAGCATTGAGAAGACTGGAGAGAACTTCCGCTTGATCTATGACGTGAAAGGCCGTTTCACCGTCCACCGCATCACCAACGAGGAGGCCAAGGTGAGCAGTCTTTCATGTTGGGTGGGAAACCGAATTGGGGAATATGCTGTTGATAATTCTGAGATACAAAATGACTTCTGGGATGCTTCTATTTCACTTCTATTATTTCACTCACAAACACTCCTGCTCTGTTAGTGTAACATTAGCCAACTGTGGGTGTCTAAAGCCTAACCTGGTTTTCATTTATTTAGGCTTCTAAGTGCTATACATTTGGAAACCGAGACAACGATTAAACACGCGTTGGGGATGTTCAGGCTTATTGTGTGAATTGAATTTGCAGTTGTCATTTGAGCTGTTCAAATTAAGTGGGTTGGGCTGGGTGATCTTAATGTCAGGTTTGATTTCTGACCTCTTTCTTGCAAGTAAAAACATTCTTTGCCCCCCTTTTTTTTTTTAATTTTATTTATTTATTTATTTATTTTTGGTCTGGTCCTGCAAGTCTCCATTCTTGTTTGGCTTTAAGAAGTTTATTCATTTTGAATACAGGTGACATGATACAGCTGAGTAGTTGTGGGTTAAAGGTCTTGCTAAAAGACACCACAGGGGCAGTGAACAGCATGGCCATGTTTAACTGCTGAGCCACTATTTCCTCCAGTCCCTAATGCTGATGCAGCTACTGCATTAAATAACTTCTGTTCGTGATTTTTGCATTAAAATCCTTCTTTCTCTCCTGTTATCTGTAGTACAAGCTGTGCAAAGTGAAGAAAATCCTCATTGGCACTAAGGGAATCCCTCACCTGGTGACCCACGATGCCCGCACCATCCGCTACCCCGATCCCCATATCAAGGCCAATGACACAGTCCGCATTGACCTGGAGACTGGCAAAATCACAGACTTCATCAAGTTTGACACCGGTCAGTGCTGCTGTTTTGTTGCTCCCGAATGTCCTTATTTTTTCAAGGGCACTTGCGCTAGCCAATGCTGCCATGGGTAGTAAAGGGGAACTTGTGCAAACTGGCAGCAACCAGTTACACTGTACACCATATTAGAATTATTTGGTGTGAGCTTTGCTGGTAAAAACGAGACAGCTTTAATATGTGCTGATATGTGCTCCACTCAAGCAGCATGTCTACCGTCTCTTCATGTGTGTAGGGAACATGTGCATGGTGACCGGCGGCGCTAACTTGGGTCGTATCGGTGTCATCACCAACCGAGAGAGGCACCCTGGCTCCTTCGATGTGGTGCACGTGAAGGACAGCACAGGCAACAGCTTCGCCACCAGGCTCTCCAACATCTTTGTCATTGGCAAAGTGAGTAAGAAGTGGGCGTGTCTTCTACTGTGATGGCTCTTAATCACCTGTAGTCGCTCATTTTTATTTTATTGCTTTTATTTCCTCTTCCACAAAGTTGGCTGAGGAAAGCTGGCCAGAGAACCATGAATCTATCTTGTAAATTCTTATTGTTGGCTGTTTAATTTCTCATTGGGCTCATGTTTTTTCCTGTATGCAGCTTTCAGATCAGATTTTAAACTGAAAACCTGCTGATGTGGTATATTAATTTAAACAAATCATAACGTGAAGGCAGTTGAGGGTTTTATTCATTCATAATATTCTGAGCAATTTCAAGGCATGCACAGAACAGACAGGCTCATTTGAGTGCATCTACAACCCTGTGAAAGAGGAACACTTAATGCTGATAGTAATTTCTTTAAATATAATGTCTTGTGTGTGGTTGTTCACTTAACCAGGGTAACAAGCCATGGGTGTCCATTCCTCGTGGAAAGGGTATCCGTCTGACCATCGCTGAGGAGAGAGACAAGAGACTGGCTGCCAAGCAGAGCAGCAATTAAACTCCGCTCAGGACCGGACTCCCCAAACCCTGGTTTCAAATAAAAGATATTTACAACAATAATGGCACAATATTGAATTCACTTTTTTTAATACTAGTGCTAAGGGGAAAAGTTAAAAGCTGGCTGGAAAAGCATTTGTGTAAACGGATCTCATTTTCAGTATTATTTGTACACAGCTCTTGAATATGACTGTCAAATTGCTTTTAGTCAAATTGCTCAGTAATGATGGTTTTGGTCCATAAAACTGAATTTTTAGGACTTAATCACTTGTAGGGACAGTATTTTTGAAGGCATGTACATTTTATTCACATATGACAAGTTTATATTTCTCTTAAATACCATTTTATCATTCTTGTGTAGTGTTCCAGCCAGCTTGGTCATAGAATGGATACAACAAAAAACTAACAGTGATAGTTTGTTTACTAGTTGTGTAACCGATTTAAACTGAACAGTTTCACACTTGCTGCACGTCTTAGGCGGTGAGTGACCAAAGGAACTTAATAGACTTTATCATGTTTATAATCTTCGGGTGGAGCTGATGGTTACTCTTACAGTAAACAGACTTGCGACATTTGGTGAACAGGACAGAGTGAGTGAGGCAGAATACAATGCAATGTTGCACTGACCTGAGATGTAGGCACAACGTGAAGCCGTATAACTTTGGGTTGGTGTAGTACTAGTTACGAACTGTGTAGTGGTGGTTAAAATGATCACTTAAATTACTTTAATATTCATAATCTTTCTCAAACAAGGTTAGACTTTAAATGTGTACGTGCCCCAACAGTATAAACAAAATGGATCTGTAAAGATGTATTAGGAGCTTGTGCTTTACTGTGGCAATGAAAAATTGGGTTAATAAAAAAACAAAGTTAACTCAAAATGAGGAGTTCTGAAAGTAATGTTAAATGGTTATAGTGCTCGATTCCAAACACCAGTGCGAAGAGTGCTGCAAGGTGTAAGTAAAGTTGCAATATCATCACTTTTGAACAAAAACAAGAATTAGTAACAAGTCAGCATAACGCAGTCCAAAATCTAGAGAGCACATCTGGAGAGGTGTAAATTGTTTTTAAATGTGCTCAGGAGAGCAACATCTTTTTGAAAACTATAAAGCCGGCCAGAGTAAATGAAACCGGGCGTTCGTTCTCAGTATGGTACAGAGTCTGGTTTTAGACATGGTGCACATGTATTGGTGTTATGCCCAAGTGCATTCGCTCACAGACTAGTGATGGAGGCTGAGTCGGGCCTAATGAGAGACTGCTTCCCAATAATCCCGATTTCCTCTTCCAATCCTCGGCTCCTCAATCCAACTTCCCTCAGCCTGCGGCCCCGAAATGCAGACTTCTTACATCATCTGTGAGTAAAATCATCTTGGAATGATGCTCCAGTGAGAAAGGCAAATATGTTCTTCCTCTCTGTTTCATTTCCTCAGAACAAGGAACAAAGATGTGGAGTTACACATGGTACAGAAACATGGAAACAATAAGATGTCCATAAAGACTAAATTCTTAAACGTGATATATGCTGCTGTAGACTCAGGGATGCTGGTGTAGTATATATGGGTTTATGTAACCAGAATCTGATGTTTACTGCTCCAAGATCAGTGTGGCTGCACATTAAGTGTAGTTTGAGTCCCATGGAGAATGATTCCTACACTACTTTTAGCAAGGCCCAGTATGTGCAAAGTTAGCGAGAAGCTACATCACAGGAGGAATGTATACTTGCATGTGAATGTGTGTGTTCTACTTGGCTGTGGCTCTTCTCCAGGCCATATGGGTCCTGCTGGGTTTCAGCCTGTTTGTCCTGCAGCCTTTGGCCTTATGGTCCACAGTGCTGCAGCGTAGCTCGGCTCATCCCACTCCAACACACTGCTGGGGCTCGTGTCCAGAATAAGACACACCTACACAGTGTCTTGTGTCCTTGACTTTAATATATATGCTTCTTGGTGGTTTTAGAAAGCATTTTTGTTTCATTGCTCTACAATACTTATGCTTAGGACCACATTTACATTTTTGGGATGGTGTGTCTTAAACATGTAAGCATTATTATTGATGTAAGTGTATCTATTATGAGAGCAGAATTTCGAATGGACCTGTCGTGCTTTTTTTGCAGCAGGTCTGCGGTCTTTTCCGTGAAAGGACTTTTTTGTGCAGTGGCACCCTTTGAAATGATACGTGAAGCTTGCCAGACTCCAGCACTGCTCCTGCACTGCTCACATCTCCCCCTTGTGCAAAATAAAACCCAGCACTTTGATCTGATTACACAAGAGCTCTATGGTTTCAGAATCACATTTGGCCAATATATATCCTGTATGCACATAGAAACAGTGAAGAAGAAAAGGCTGGACAAACCAGATGAAAGGAAAAGCATTTCAGTGAAGGGGGGAAGGCGGGGTGTCAATCTCAAGGTCCTCCAGGAGTATTTGGCCTGTGCGTGTTTGGCCTGTGTGTAGTGGGGTGGGGGGACCGGGAACAATGGAGACAGTCATGTTTCACTAGCAGCCAGACACAGTTCCCCCACATGTTTCTAATCAATATCACTGCATGACAGACGTCCATAGTCGTGCATGGATGGAAACACATTTGACGAGTGACGAGTTCAGTGGAAATGGATATGGATGACATATTGCTCATCTACCTGCTCTTCTTCCTCCTCCTCCTCCTCCTCTTCTTCTTTAGTGTTGTTTAGCTTAACTCCTTATGCAGTTCTTGGAAATGTAGATGAACAAAACATGTAGGTGAGCCAAGTTATGGTTTTGGGTGGGGGTGCACATATGCAGCAGATGTGAGCTTTGGGAGGGGCCAACATCTGGACTGGAAGATGGAGTGTAAGGAATGGAGGATGTTTTTTTTTTTTCTTTCCAGAGTTGAACCTGGGTGCATTTTTTCCAGTGTTGGAATTTACAGTCTTGCAGTGCAGCTGTTAAAACTTAAAGTTTCCAAACTTACTTTTTTCGTCTAGCAAGAGACGTTTCAGGACGAAGTGTTCAGGTGTGAGTGAGACTGCAGATGTGGACACCTGAAACCAGAGGACTCTTCTGTCTGTACCAAGAGCACCAGCAAGAATGTGAGACCTTCTAATAATAAAAGGGCAAAGCCTCGTCCTGGATCATTTCTGTTCTTGGCAGTCCTTGTTTATTGGGTGGTTCCTGGGCTAATCCGGATTGTTGGACTCATCACTATCTTTACAGCATCGCTGATCTGAACTGCTGATCTGCACATCTGGCTTTTTAGTGTTTGATTAAGGATAAAGTCGAGTGACAAAGTGCTCACATTGGCGTGAATGTGCGGCGCGCAAAAGTCAGGCAGGTTCATATGGGCACGAAAAAGCAGCCTGGTTTTCAGGGGTGTGCGTGTGTGCCTATCTACATCCAAACCACACACTACCGTATTAAATAGTGTGTCAAAATAACAGTGCTGCTCCAGCAGTGAGGTCCAAACCCTCATCAGAAATCTGACATGCTATTTAGTGGGTAGTGTGCGTGTTTTGGCTGCGGCTCCTGTACCTGTGGCTGGGCCGCATCCTCCTGTAAAGCCGCTGACTTTTGAATCCTCCCTCGCAGCTTTCTCTCCGGACTCATGCAGGCTGAACAGAGCTCCGCGCAGTGGACAATCAGCTGCAACGCAAAGACGATGCCCGCACTGCACTGGCGAGCCAGCCACGGAGTTCAGCGCGGGGGAAACGCGCGCTGATCAGACCTCCACCAAACTGCAGCAGGGAAGTCGCTAAAGGAGAAGAAGATGCCGTTTTGCAAGCGCATCATCGCGCCCAAGGACGTGTGCAAGAGCGCGCTGAGGAGCGGCGGAGCGCCGTTCACCGACTTGGCGGACGTGTGCGGCTTCAGCCTGTGCTCCATCCTCAGACAGCTCTCCGACTTGTGCAGGCAGTCGGTCAGCATCCTGGAGGAACTCGAAGGAGAGATCGCGTCCATTTGCCAGCGCTCGGGAACATTAGAGAACAAAGTTATCAGCTTGCAGAGACACGTCTCGGCACTCGCAGCCAGCAAGCCGCCGCTACAGAGTAAGCCGCGCTCCCTTACTTTCTCTTCGCGGAAGCCTCTGAGCTCTGTCACTTGTTACACGGTTAAACCACCTTCAAGGTCGGTGTTTGTTTCGTCTTGGTGAAATATCGTCACTCTGTTGGCACACGAGAAAGGAAAAGTATGCGAGCGCCTGACTTTTATGGCAGTTCGGGATGACTAGAGGTGGTTGTTTACAGATTGAGCCTGTTGCGTTATAGCCTGTGTACATACAGCTGTCTTAGCCGTGAACTTTACCTGCTGTAGCCTGCAGGGAGCTCACAAAGTGCTTTTATTGCCTTAAACACGAGCATCTTTATACGAGCAGACCAGAATATATATTCTTCTTTAAGTAATATTACAGATCTCAGTCTCTAGGTCAGAGATTCTCAAACTTTTTAGAGACACTGACCCCTAATAGCTGAACCCCTTAATACTTTCCACACAATCAATCCAATATTATTCATTTCTTTAGATATCAGCTGACAATAACTGATCGTTGTGGCTTTTTCCCAACTGTAACAGTATTAAATGATTTCTGGCCCCCTCTTTCACAGCCATGAGAATATCTCTGCTTTAATTCTGGTTCACACTTTATATATATTTATATTTATATATATATATATGGGTGGCGCAGTGGATAGCACCGTCGCCTCACAGCAAGAAGGACCCGGGTTCGATCCCCGGGTGGGGCAACCTGGGAA
>JAOTRJ010000045.1:7084026-7098712 GCA_028564905.1 Leptodoras praelongus | reverse complement strand
TGGCCGGCTAGGCACCGGCTCCCCCGTGACCCTGAAAAGGAATAAGCAGCCAAGAAGATGAATGAATGAATGAATAATGGTCAGATTTGTTGTGAGTCCAGCTCAATGACATTCCAAAATGCTACATATAAGTTACTTTATGTCCTTGAGGATACTTTAGCTGTACATTTAGTAGTGCAGTATGAAACAGCTATCTGGAGAGATCCCTGTTCTGTCTGTGTTAAGCGTCAGATTTAGGAAAAACTTTAAAAACGAGTTTACCTTGTTTTAAATTCAAGGCTTTTATTTTTTAATCTAAACGCATATAAAATATTTTTACTTGCAGCTTAGGTTCATAGGGATCGTCTGGACTCCTGAGTCACAATCAGTCCTCAAGTGGTGCAACAATGCTTACCGTAGTTGTTTTATTGGCAGCAAGCTTTTAGGAAGGTGTTTTCTCAGTTGTGAGGGTATTGAAGTGTTTGTGGAGTTAGTAGAGCAGGCAGACAGATCATCTGTTAAGAAGAGCAGTGCAAGTCAGGATTGAGTGTTGGGGGTATAAATCAACATAAATGCTCTCTCCACACTGCACATTATTCAAGTGTTATCTTTAGTTGTTTACTAACTACCCTGTCATGGTTAATTAAACTGTAGCGAAATATAAATGAAAGTAATAACCAAGAAATATTAACCGGTAATTATAATAGCATGAGTCAAGCACACAGGCTGAGAATTCGATGATGAAACCTGACAAGTAATAAGCGTATTATTTTCATGTTGGTGACGCTTTCGTTTTATTATTTGATTATTTTCTTCTTCTAATATTCCATGAGTTTACCACCAGTATATCAGCCAGTGTTTTTCTTCAGTTCTTCTAAAAGCTTAATACAAGTTCTCAGCAAGTTTTTCGTTTGAACTTTTATCGGTAGGATTGTTTTAAATATGAATATAGTGTCTCTACTGATTTCAGAGAATAATAATATTTTGGCTTATCGGAAATGAGGAACAAGAATCAATTATGAAATAAAACCAGCTCCTGGTAGTGACTGGCTACCATTATGAGAAAATGATTACTTAGATTATTTGGTTTGTATTTTTTCCTAATGGAGAGGAGAAAATACATTTTACCTTCCCACCCGATGCACTTCACTCTCTTGTATAACACTTAAAATCTGTGAATGTTCAATCCTGAATAGGGACTGGAGAGAAAAGAAAAGAAAAAAATCAAAACAAAACAGGCCCTACAAAATGGCCATAGACAAGAAAAGGGGCATTGTTTCTCTGCTCTGCTCCCATGCCTTCTGTGGATCCACAAGAAAAGGACTGACCCATATTTAATAAATGGCTGCTTTCCAGGGTGCATCTTGTTAGGCGAGTTGCTTTGAGGTTATTCGTGGCTGCTGTGGCTCACAGCATGCATGAGTGGCTGGCGGCATTTCTGCACGCTCCGTCTGATTGGCTGAGAGGAACGGAGACGTTTGTGTCCTAGCGGTGTTCAGCGGCTGAGTGGCCGGAGGCAGGTCAGCATAAGAAGGGAGGGTGTGTCCAAAATATCTTCACAAACACACACACACACAGAAAGATACACAGGTACACAGACGAAGACACACACAGGTCAGTGTCTTCTCTGTTAGATTCTCTTTCACATCTCCTTTGAAGTGGCATTGCAAGGTCTTCAAAGTCAAATCCTTGCTTTCATAAAGCTGACTGTGTGAATTGGTGAGTTCCTGCTGTTTGGACCATGTGCTTGATAAATATTAGAGGAAATGCAATTTGGGTTGTGAACACGTATCAGTAGGTTTGTTATGAGTACCAGGGTTTGTGTCCATTTTATTATCTGTCTTAACTGTTGTGAAGTGCTGAGAGATTAGTGTGTTTGGTGTCCATTTGAGATGGAATGTAATAGCAGGTGGCCGGTGCAGTTTTGGTCTTGTTAGACAGCTGTTTGTGGAGTTGTAAAATATGAGGTCATGCACACAGACACTCATTAATGCTGGTGTTGCTGTTTTTGATGTACACGTTTTTTGAGCTTTTTCTGATTTTGACATTAGGAACATGTTGGATGTTTGATGACTTCATAAAAGTGATCGCTGCAAATCACTGATTTTTATTGGTTAACCATGCCTATGTCATTTGCCCTTTCCTCTGCACCACTGGCATTCCTAATGTCCGTCTTAAAAGCATGTAGCAACAAGCTGAATGTCCTGAATGTGGCTGAGCCTACAACTCCATAAGTGACAACTAAGATCCTGAGAAACACTAATCGTGGTATAGGAATGAATAGCCCTCTTAAAACTTTTTCAAAGATTTTTCAGCTTTGGTCCATAGGCAGTGGTTTGCAGCATGCTATGAGAAATGTGTTTGGTAGCTAGTTGTTTTTATAGTGGTGTAGCAGACACTCACATGCACGTTTGCATGGGGGGTGTTCATGGAGTGGTGGGCTTTGGGCTGGGGGCTTTTGTTGACTCAAAAGGTATTCCATTGTCTCAAAGAACCCATCATTGCTAGGCAACCTAACTCTGAGATTGAGGCATCCCTTTTCTGCTTTAAGGGATCAAGTTCACTGGCCCAACACACACACACACACACAGACACACACACTCAGAAAACTGTGGTTTGAGAAAGAGAGGGGACAAGAGTGGGAGGAAGGGGAAAATTGTGTGTGTGTGTGTGTGTGTGTGCTGTGGGTGCTGTGGCTGGGGAGTAGTGAGTGTTTTAGTTTATTCTAATAACCATAGGGGTGAGGTGAAAGACACACATGGAAGGTCTTTTCAACAATTAGCTAAATTATTAGTTATCCTTCTTCCAAGTATATATATATATATATATAGAGAGAGAATCTATATATAGAGAGAGAGAATATAACGAAGAGAATTATACAAAAGTTACAGAAAAGTTACTTTCTATATTGCATATTGCCTAACTGCTTCTGCATGCGCTAAGGCTAATGCTGGGCTGTTTGTGTGCAGACTTTGAGGAGCAGCTGTATGATAACAGAGTAACTGGGCAGACATTCCGGCACCCTTCCTCTCAGAGCTCAGAGGACACCTCCACTACGCCCAGCCGCTCGCCTTCCTCACTCACCAACAAGAAACCAGAGTTTGTCTTCCTGGTAATTACCTGCTCTTTTTCTCGTGGAATTAAATGGTGTATGTGTGCTTTATTACATAAAATTTGGGAAAGGTTACCAGTAAACATGGGTAGGTGTACCCCATGGGCAAAAGGTCTTATTTCTGTATTCCAAACCTGGCTTTTAACTGAAGTTCCTCCAAGTTCAGGCATGATTGTGTGACACCCCTTTTGTGCATGAGTTTAGTTTAACAATTAGGTATAATCTATAAACTAGAGAGTCTTAGAGAAGGAATGAGTTCTCTGATGCATTTGATATGCTCCTTATGGTCAGCTGTCAGACTAGGGCTGCAACAATAACTGTATCACTGCCATATCACCGTATTATGTAATCAGTGTTGAGTCTGCCACAGCCTTTACTAACATAACAGCTCTTTACTCTTATCTGAGTGTGCTGCCATCCTCATATAGCTTTTGGTTTAGTCTGTGGCCTTGTCTACACGTATCTGGACATTTTCAAAACCTCACATGTTTTCTATCAATGTTGAAAAGGATCACATCCCCAGAACACATGGTTCTAAAACACTGAGCATACGCTTAACATTTATCAAGCTCATTCACGTCATTGTAAACTTCAAATCAGTCGAGATTACAGACACTGGCAAGAAGCATTTTGCAAGTCTGGTGTTAGTGAGCTGTCGATAAATAATTTTACGTTATAGAGCTGAAGATTCAGTGTAACCTCTGTGTATTGTAGCAGCTGAAAAGATTTCCTTAAGAGAAACTCACTTAGTGCTCAGGAGTGTAAGAATAAGAAGTTTCTGTGTGTGACTGTATGAAGGCCACTGGATCTAGCTCTAACACGAACGCGGTAATTTTGGTTTAGACCCTATCATGAATGGCAAAAACATTGGAAAATGAATAGACTTGGATTAACAGGGATGTGTGTCTAATAAATAAACTAATTGGGATCTTGTAGCAAATGCCTGGATCCTTATATGGGAGTAGGCATGGGCTTGTGGTTAAGGAACCAGCCTTGTGACTGGAAATCACCGGTTTGATCCCCCCCATCCGACAAGATGCAGCTGAAGTGCCGTTGAGCAATGCACCTAACCCCCGATTGCTCCCCGGGCACCATATACGAGGCTGCCCACCACCTACCAATGTGTGTAAATGTGTGTTTCACTGCACAGGTGGCTTAAATGCTTAGGACAAATTCCTCTGTGTGCAAGCAGAGTAGGCCAATACTTTACTTTCATTTATCTAATGCCTACACCTCTAACACTCTTCACCTCACTCACACTTCACCTCACCAAAAGTCCAGTGCACTCTAGGTTGAAGAGTATTTCAAAGTTATGTCTGACTCGAAGTGTTCCACTGTACCCATGCTTATAATTTATAATGTGTAATAAAACTTATGTAACCTGCTTTGAAATGTATGCATTAATTGTTTCTTTAGTTTTAAGTTATTCAACAAACTATTTAGCATTTTATTTGGTGTTTGAAATGCACTGGGCGAGACAGTGGCTCGGTGGATAGCACCGTCGCCTCACAGCAAGAAGGTCCCGGGTTTGATCCCCGGGTGGGGTGGTCTCTAAAGTGGCCCTAGTGTGTGAGTGTGTGCGCGAGTGTGTGAGTGTGTGTGCCCTATGATGGATTGGCGCCCTGTCTAGGGTTGTTCCTGCCTTGCTCCCTATGTGGCCGGCAAGGCACCGGCTCCCCTGTGACCCTGAAAAGGAATAAGTGGCCAAGAAGATGAATGAATGAATGAAATGCACTGCCGTCACAAGATATTCTTCGTATAACACAGTAGGGAAGTTTCTATACTTCTGCAAACCGAAGTCAAAGTAAAACAAAAAAAAACACATTTCTGTTTTTAAAAAGATTGAATCACGAACCAGAAACGCTTTCTTGTAAGTTGCCCTAAACATAAGAATCTGTTTAATAAGTTAGAGCACATACAATTAATGAGCTGTTATACCTTTCTGAAAAATCTTATTCAGCTGTTCCATTTTCCTATCTTTCACCCTAGCCTGCAAATAAACAGGTGTGTGAGGATGAGACAACGTCATTAGGGATCCGGGCTCAGGACCCGGCTGCTTGTGGCTCAGACCGCTCCCTCCTGGGCTGGAATTCTTCACTGGGGCCCCCAGTTGCTGAAAAACCTCGCTGGCACCTGAGTCGACACTCCTCTGTGCACCTCGTCCCTATCGATGTCACAGGTAATGGACACATCATATCCTGCTCTTGCACTTCATAGTGGAATTTGTTTTGGTCAAAGAAGTTTTCCGGGTTCAGTCACTGTTTACTTTTGTCTGTTATTAGCAATTAACATTAATCATTTTCCTTTTCTAATTAAATTTGATCATTGATCTTTGCTCCTCCTTCAAAACATTGATCATTTTAATGTGTGTCTAGGCTATTAGTTGTTATCTTAGTTATTCTGATGTCTGAACTAAAGTTCAGCCCGGGTCAAGCATTTTAGGATTTCCTACATGACATCATTTTCCTCATATTGTTTCCTTGCCACATTTCCTACTTATATTTTCATGTTGAACCTTAACTTGCCCCGCCTGAGTGATGTAACTTGTACCAATGCCAAATCATTTCCTCATTTCCACTCATGGGTGCTGTGACATTTTTTATCCATGAGTACCTCCCACGTCTCTCAAGCTGTCACTCTATTCTAGTCAGATGTTGGATCTTCATTTGGCATAGCACTAGCACTTCCAGTCTCTGGGTTCTCCTATTCTTTGCTCACCATTCTTTTCTACTGCTCACTTCTTTGATTGTTCCGCTTTAGTGCTGTCCATTTCCTCTCTCTGGGCTCAGTGAAATAGAGTAGGCTAGGCTGGTAAACTCTGTTAATGCCATGCTCAGGCAGCCTGGGGTCTAATTCACAAAGAGGTGCCATTCCATTCCCAATCCGCCTGAGAAAATGAACAGGTAGCTGTTGCCATGGCAACGTCCAGCTCTTCCCTCTTAGCGTGGTAAGGAGGAATGGAAAAGCTGCTCAGAGTGAAAGAAAAGGATGGAGACAGTGACAGAGAGGGTGGTTGAGTGTAAAGGAGAAGGAGGGAGAGCCTTTTCCCCCTCCTCTCCTTTTTCGTTTTCATGAATGGTGTAAACATACTTGTTAGGAGAGAATGCAGCTTTCTTGGACAGAGTGGGTTTTTGCAATGTAGCCATGGTGGCTCAAAGGATGAGGCTTTGGCTACAGATTACAAGCTTATGGGTTGAAACGCCCATGCCATTAAGCTGATTGTTGTATTCTTAAGCAAACCCTTGACTTTCAACTGCCCCGTTGAATTTGTCCCAGTTGTAAATTGCATGAATAAAAACATCAAACCATCAGATCATGAGTAAATGCAAATGTGTAAGGCTTAATTATCATTGTAAAGCAAATAAATCTTGTATTACATTTTTGCATCCATTACAGTCTTAAATCAGCAATAACAATTGTGCAACAGTAAAAGTTACCTTATTAAGGTTAGTAGGGGCGACACGGTGGCTCGGTGGGTAGCACCGTCGCCTCACAGCAAGAAGATCCCAGGTTCGATCCCGGGCGGTCTGGGTCTTCTGTGTGGAGTCTGCATGTCCTCCCCATGTCCATGTGGGTTTACTCCGGGTACTCCGATTTCCTCCCACAGTCCAAAGACATGTACGTTAGGTTGATTGGTGTCTCTAAAGTGGCCTGTGTGTGTGTGTGTGAATGTGTGTGTGCCCAACAAGGGATTGGCGCCCTGTCTGGGATTGTTCCTGCCTTGCACCTATGCTGCCGGCTA
Organism: Leptodoras praelongus; assembly: GCA_028564905.1. Classification (NCBI taxonomy): domain Eukaryota; kingdom Metazoa; phylum Chordata; class Actinopteri; order Siluriformes; family Doradidae; genus Leptodoras; species Leptodoras praelongus. The sequence goes on along the minus strand of JAOTRJ010000045.1, from coordinate 7,091,879 downwards.
GGCACCGGCTCTCCTGTGACCCTGAAAAGGAATAAGCGGTCAAGAAAATGAATGAATGAATGAATTAATGAATTTTGAGTAGATTAGGTGCATTGTACATTGTTCATGAATATCAGGTCCATGAATATCAGCCCTTTTCTCAGAACCATTCACTCAGACATTGTGCACTGTCTACATGTCTAGTGTCTTATTCCATTTCCAAAATATCAGTTCCAGCAAGTCACGAGCAATTATTCATCTCATGCTGGCCATTCTGCTTGGTGGATATACCACTTGATGCTGTGAACCAATCACATCTATTGCACATAGTTTTAGTTGGCATTTCTGGAAGGTACATGTCTAGAATATGTCAGTTTTGTACATTTGTCTAAAATCTTCACAAGGATTTAGCTCTGTGATCTGTTTGATCATGTGGCCTTTTATATTTGAAGGCATAATGTGTCAGAAACAAACTATTCGTTCATTTATACATTTTACACACATATTTTGACAAAGGTCTGTCTCTCAGATTGAGAAGTGGTATCTCATGTCTTGCCTCAGGCCAGAGCTTTGATAAGCACGCCAGCGAACTCCAGGCCCCCTTTAGAACTGAAAAGGCGGTTAACCCAAAGACCATCCGCCGCCCAAGGAGTGTGATCGCAGGCCCTGATGTCACGCTGCACTGCCAAGGTGACCAATAGGAAGTTAGAAAGTTCTGATAGGGACTGAGAGCAAGTAGGATGTAAACAAAAACAGCCAGGTCAATGGGCCACAATGTGTGCTTTCTTGCTCCTATGTATGCTTTTTTTGGCCTCAGTGGAAGAACATATGGGCTTTAACACATTATTCTGTGTAAAAGAATGCATGCTTCTAGATTTATGCAAATGTGTTTGTGCTCTTGCTTTCTAAGTTCAGTCTATTTTTATCTTTCCCTTAGGTGATGGCAAGATTCTTGCTGTTGATCTGATACAAGGTGCCTGTTCTCCTGACTCTTCCCAGCCAAGATCTCTGGAACCCACCACAGAAAATACAGGCGAGCAGCATATACCCTTACGGAAAACTCAGAGTGACAGAGAGCACAGTGTCCCTCCGTCCCCCAAAGTCCCCACAGGCATGATGGACCATGCCACTCTTATGTGCCCCAGCTCTTCCTGGAATGGCCCAAAGGGTTCTACCTTCTCTCCTTCATGGAATGACTCCTACAACTATGCCCTAACCCCAAACCCTGTTTCCAAGCAGCCTCTGTCCAAAACTGGAACATTAGACTCTGGTGGAGGTGGCATCATGTGCCATTCCCAAACCAGTTCTGCCATGTCCACGGGCTCTATATCACACTCTAGTTCCTTCACTTTAATCTCAGAACCTTCTGGGCACAGGACATATGCAGTCACATATGGAGATGCAACTAAAGGAAAAAGACATGAGACTGAGGATGCAGCATCCAGTCTAGCTGCCGGTAATGGGCACAACAAATGTGAACAAGAGAAGAGATCAACACAAGGCAATGCTTTTAAGTTCCGTGAACGTTCCCTTTCAACACCAACAGATTCTGGATCTCTTTGCTCAACAGAAAACATGTGCTGTCCAGGGGAGGCAGTGCCTATTGTCCGAGAAGGTGAGAGCTATGCCTTGTTGTACCCTAGCAACAGCTCTGAAGACAACACAAGCACTGATAACATGTCTGTAGCAACAGGTTCTGACTTCTTCCCAGGGAGTAGACTGAGGTCACGATCACGAAGCATCTCACTGAAGAAGCCCAAAAAGAAGCCACCACCACCAGTACGCAGTGTGTCCCTAGTAAAGAACTTGTCCTCAATTGGTGGTATGGGTTCACACCATGGTGAAGGACATATCAGAGATGGTAGGCCTAAGAGTCTCTTCATACCACGAGATCATAATTTCCAGGATTCATTCCACCCTGAGTTTCTTATGGGATCTAAACCAGATGAGGAGACACATAGCAGTTTGGAGACAGCCTCTGATACATCTCAGCCACCTGACAGAGAAGCTGACCTAGCCTTCCCCCCTCACTGGCAGCTTAGTGAGTGGAAATCCAACAATGACCCTTATCATTCATTATCAGGCTCCAGCACTGCTACAGGTACAACAGTAATTGAATGCATTAAAGTGCGTGGAAGTTCAGAATCCCTGAATTCACCATCAACCTCTCGTGCTACTTCCCCTTCCCCAATTTCCATTGAAGCAGAGACTAAAGTGTCTCCATTCAAACCTCCATGTCTTATGTCCCCCTCAAGTGGATACTCTAGTCAGTCTGAGACTCCCACCCCAACTATTACAAACGCTGCCATCACTGGACTCACCCCAACAGGGTGCAAGATGCGCCCAAAGATTCCAGAGAGGAAGTCCTCACTTCCAGCCACCTCACCAAAAGACAAATCTCAGTCTCGTCTCTCTTTTGAGTTACCTGCAAATTGCCCAGTAGACTTGTCATCTATCAAACCCAAATCTAAAGCTAGCAGAAGACACTCAGACACATCTACCACTAGCAAACCAGGAAAATTGAGCCAGTCATCACAGCCCATGGTTACCACAACGGATCTGCGAAACATCAGACTCCGTTCAGTAAGCCGCTCAGAACTTGAGGACAGTCCTGATGGTTCCTCTGATATCATAGAGGAGGAACAAGGGCGTGATATTAGCCCTCCTACCACCCCATGTAGCTCTAAGCCCCCCAAACCACCAGTTGCAGTAAAGCCACCCCTCCCCAAACGACCATTGAGCTTGATGCTCAAGTCGCCCTCATCATCACCCCATGGTCAAGAATCTCCACCAGCCTCCCCAGTAGACCGACCGATGCCTCTTGCCAACATCTACATGGTGGTCAGGAAGCCAAAACCTAAGAGGCCATCCCAATCATCAGTCAGTCCATCTGCAGTTACACCTCAAGAACAGGTGCCAAAATATCCACCCCCTCTACCTGAGCTTGACCTAGAACATGGGATACCAATTGAGGAGGATTTTACCTTTTCTAGCAGTCCAGAGAAAGAAGACATATGCAAGAACCTTTGTAGTCAAAGTCCCATTTCCTGCATAACAGAATCTGACAAGAAGAAACCCAAAATACCACCACCAGTACCGAAAAAGCCAAATGTTCTTCTCTTGCCTTCCCCTACTATCCAGGCACCGAGTAATGGCACTACAGAAAAGCAAAGCCTCCTGATTGAAAGTGGTTCTCAGTCACCTCTAGGCCCCCCACCATCTGAAGCTGAGGAGGCTTCTTATAATGAAGATGACCAAGAAATACCTAGTAACCAAGAGATTCCAGCAAGTTGTGAGAGTAATGTGCAACATGAAATCCAAGGATCTCTGGAGGTTCTTGGAAATGAAGAAGACCATGATACACCAGAGGATGGCACACCTAAGGATATTGGATCTATTCAAGATGTTGACATAAAGGCATTTACCACAGAAATAATGACAGGTATGTCATCTTTTAAAAACATTCAGTGATTGAGTGATGTGATTCAGGTAGTAATAACAATGAATAATTATTATACCATGTGAATTATATAATGCATATTATATGTAGCTTATTTTTGACTGAGCTTATGTACATTAATATGTATACCCTATAGAGGGTTCTTAAATAATGTGTTTGGGCAGGGGTGGTTCAATGGTTAAGGTGCTGGGGTATTGATTAGAAGGTTGGGGTTCAAGCCCCAGCACCACCAAGCTGCCACTGTTGGGCCCTTGAGCAAGGCCCTTAACCCTCAACTGCTCAGTTGTATAAATGAGATAAATGTAAGTCACTCTAGATAAGGGTGTCTGCCAAATCCCATGAATGTAATGAATGTAATGTTTGTTTTTAAAATGTGAAGAAGCAGGAGGGCAAGAGGAAAACAGCTCTGTCAAAGACAAGACAGTACTGCATATCTCTGAAGAAACAGAAGATGATGTGCATGTTCATACACCTACCACCCATACAACTGAAGACCTTTTCACCATCATACACAGGTCTTACAAACACTGGTTCATTATTGCTATTGTCTGATGATTGACCAACGGCAGCCATAATAGACATGAATGATAAATCTGCAGTAATGTAATAATACAATTAACATTGTATATACTTTTTTTTTTAAAACAAATGTTTAATCTAACCATGGATTTTTCTCACCCAGATCTAAGCGGAAAGTCCTTGGACGTAAGGAGCCAGCGTTTGGCAGCCGTCAGAGCCTTGTGTCACCTGTGAAAAGCAGCAGCAGCAGCAGTGACATTCGAACACTGACACTGGGCAGCACTCCAAGGTCAAACTCGCGGAATGAGAACTTCATGGCTCTTCTCCAGAAGAAGGGCAGCAAGTCAAGCAGTGGAACACGGGTCTCTGCCATGGAACTGCTGAAGAGCACAAACCCTTTGGCCCGCCGTGTCACCGAGTTTTCTCAGTCGGATCTGGATGCTGCTGGAACTGACCCACCTAAAATGGCTCTACCAGACCAGTGATTGCATTTGTAGAAAACCAAATGTAATGGCTGATTTTCAGTTGCTCCACTGCACATCTAAATTGTTTTACTTGCCAGGATCTTGCACCATCTTAAGTAAGGTGCTTTTGAGTTGTCTTGAACCCTGGGTCTCAACTTTTTGTCATGTTACTGTGGAGTGCTGTCCATTTCAAAGGAAAAGAACCCAGTGTTGATATGAGCTTCTGAAATAGTTGGGTTAGCAGTGTATTTTACCATTGAGAATGTGTTACATTAACACCTCTGTGGAAATATACAAATGGAGCAAAGGCTCACCAGCCTTTGTATGTAGTTACCTTTGTCAATGCCCACATTTAAAATGCAGAATTATTGCAATTCTAGGCAAGAGCATTTTTATTTTGTGATTAGGATAGAGTTCACAAAACAAATGGGTTCACACAACAGGCATGATTGCCCTAGTCGGAAACATTCCATATAGAAAATGTAAAACAAATTCCCTTCAAAGCACTTTTTATTACAAAAGTAGTTTACAGATTATTTGGCAAACTATTTGGCATTTATTTTGTTTATTTACAAAAAAATCATATGAAAGGCCCTGTCTAGTCTTCTGGGTTTTATTTAACCCAGAATAAAACTAATTATACAATATTTAAGTGTATGCTTAAAACTTTTGTGACTTTCTTTAAAGATGCCAATTTTCGGCATGTTTACAACAAACAGGGATTGAAGTCACAAAATGGATAACGCTCATGCAATATGTTCATCTGAATCTAAATTACAGATCTTCCCTCACTGCCAGTAGTGGTACACAGTGGGTAATAGTGTTGTGTAAGTGTAGCACCTACACACAACGAAAAACCAAAACCATCACAGAGCAGATTACGAGAACAGATACAAAAAAAAAAAAGAAAAGAAATATCAATGACTATAGACAGAAGGTTTCAAATCCTCCTAATGGGATGTTTGATCTTGGCTGTCTAGTATGGAGAACCTGTCAGGGGTTTTGTGTTCTGGCTACAGAATGAAGAGTCTGCACTGTTTAACACTCAAGGAACCAAGGAAGGACTGTGAATGCTAACGGATAACCTTTTATTGTCACCTCCATATCTTTTTGACCAGACCTTTGGGAGTTGTGGTGCTGCAGACTGCTATAATCACCACATACCCAAATTTAAAGCTGCAGCTACAGTGTGTTCCTGAACATTGTATCTATGTCCACATTGTATTTGTCACTCACTATATGATCATTTCATACTATGCATCAAGGCTGGATGTGCTGCTTCTGTGCCAGGTAAAGGCAAATTAGCAGTGAATGCCTATGAATGTCAGGAAGAGGGAACAAAGCTCAACAGTTTAGTTTTCTGGGGCTTTTTTGTTCAGTCACCGCCCATGTCACTGCAGAAAAGGAAATGTATTTCTCTGTTATAATGCATAGACAGACACTATCACAAGAAACTGGGACCTGTGTAGGTCTCAACATCTGGTTTGTCTATTATATGTTTGAAGGAAAAAAAGAGAATCATTTGGTGCGCAAAGCTTTTCCCACAAAGACTACTTGTTCCTTCCCATTCTTTTAAAATATTTTCTCCCACATGTGACTGTGCTTCTCTGGCTCACAATCAGAATCAAGAAACCTGGTGCTATTGAGCCAGAGCACCCTCTGCAGTCCAGGAGGGGAAGCACACCTGGCGAAAAATCTGTTCTGACTCTCCTGAACACTGAGGATGAAGATTAAATGAAAAAAAAATATTATTATATCAGTCCTTCAGGTATTCTGATAGCATCTAAATATAACAAAGAATATGAAGTATTACATTAAAATAGTGAGTGAAGCTTGTTTTCAGTATTTAGTGAATGAAAAAAAGACAACCAGTGTTTGTTTGCCTTGTACTCTGGCGTCAAGCCTGTGTTTTTAAATGCCTTGGTAATGCACTTCTGTAGAAATATCCAGAGTTTCTTTTAGTCTTTTTATGAATACTACTCTGACGGTCATCATTACTCTTGTGTACTCTGTGCTGCATCCATTCTTAGTCAATAATAGTATCAACATTTCCAGAGGTCAGTGGAGAGGGAGAGAGAAAGTCAAAATGGAGAGATACAGAAAGAGGGAAGTATGTGAAAAAGAAACTCAGACTGTTAGAAGCCACGTGTTGAGTTTTCACGTCGATCTAAAGACAGCTTCGACTGCATATTCTGGCACACAGACCAGAATGATACAGTGACCAACAGCATAGTGGATTTCTTTATGTGACAACCTGCAGTGAAAACATATTCTTGCTTCTGTATTCTTCCTCTTTTCTCTCACCATCTTAGCCTCTTTCCCATTTCCTTTAATGACACCCATAGGAGCTCATGTTTGTACACAGAGGAGAGATGAATCTCAAAAAAATCCCCAACAAAGTTAGAGGACACTAAACTTCAAGAAATTGACACCCTAGATTCCTAAAAGTAGTAGTGTGCTTGGAATCAGCACTTATTAGACAAAGTGGTTAAAGTGACGGCCATGCTCTTGTGATCTATCTTAAAAAAAATTGGATCAGTTCAAACTGATTCAAACTCTGTCCCCCTCGATGCCTAAAGATTCTGCATGACAAATGACTTCCAGCCAGTGCCAAATTCGAAAACATGTATAACTGTATATAACATGTAATTCTAAGATTCAACTTTGTCAAAGTTTAACACATAGATGACTATAACAGAGGATTATTAAAACTATTAAAGATCAGCTTAAGAGTTTACTGACTCTGAAAAAAAAAGCTTTAATTGCCCCTGGTCCTTGGGACAGTTGCGTGGGAAAAAAAGAAAGTACTGGGAATTATATTTTTGTTATTTTATCATTGGAAAGACATATATAGAAATTCTGAATATTATGAGCCTCCCTCTCCAGCAGTAAGGATATGTAGCTGTGAGCTCTTCAAGCAGCTATGTCTTGCCTATTGCTAAAAAAAGTTACATAAATAAATTATTTTTCTTGCTTAAACGCTCTTTTTGGAGTCTTCATTTTTAGTTAATGGTATCTACAGATACAGGCATGATGATGCAGATTATTTACAAGGTTTGTACTATAATGAAAGAATTCTATCTCTTCTATATTACTAAGTAATAAAGTAGTAAACAGAGTACCAGATTAAAACTGCATTCAGAATATGATTTTTTTTTCCCTTTCAAAATACGTAAGAGTGGAAAATTATTCATTCCAGAGTTTATGTAGTTGCATAATGGCAGCTGGACAGAAAAGTTAGGACTGCATTGCCCTCTTGTGGATATCTTGTTGGAGGGTGAAATGTTGGGGGTTGGTTGTTAGATTTAGATGCATTATAGAAGAAATACAGGGGTTAGACAATGAAACTGAAACACCTGTCATTTTAGTGTGGGAGGTTTCAAGGCTAAATTGGACCAGCCTGGTGGCCAATCTTCATTAATTGCACATTG
>JAOTRJ010000045.1:7033817-7046182 GCA_028564905.1 Leptodoras praelongus | reverse complement strand
CATTCCCAAGACCAATTGACGCTGTATTGGCCACAAAAGGAGGCCCTACACCATACTAATAAATTATTGTGGTCTAACATGACAGGTGTTTCACTTTCCTTGTCTAACCCCTGTAGTGAATAATGTTCAAAGCAAAAACCTAGCACTCCACTAGCCAATATCAAATCATGAAAGATCAAACGTCAAGAAATTTCACACTGCATCACTACCGCATTCTTTACACATTTTTTGAACTTTTGAACTGACACATTTTATTTTATGTCACATTCTTGTTCTTTCTGTCACTTTACCTGGCAGTCACATGACACATCTAGTTTTGTTATGGAGGCTTAGGAACCACACTTCTCATTGTTTCCATGTCTGTAAAATCCAGACAGTGAAAAGTAGTAATGAATCGATGCAGTTTTATGCTTGTTTTATCCATGTTTTCTGTTTGTGTCCTATTCAGATGCCAGGTAATAAGATGACAGCAGGTAACTTGGCTGTCATTTTTGGGCCCAACCTGCTGCAGAAGGAGAAAGGATCTGATAAAGATTTGAAACCTGAGGCAATGGGCATCGAGGACAGCGCTTCCATCATCTCAGTCACGCTGCTCTTCATCCAGCATTACAAATATCTCTTTATGGTGAGAGAGAGATTCATAAAGAGAGCTGCTCTGTCTCAATAATCATAAGCATAATAATCATATAACATGAAGTTAGAAACTGAGTCTGAGGCAGTACTCTCATGTCTTGGCTGGTTGTAGGTGTCAGCAGAGCTCCAGCAGGAGGTGCTTATGAGTCTCATTCAGACTGATCCGGACGTCATCGACTACCTGCTACGCAGGAAACTCAGGTGAAAGAACAGGGTGAAAGAGGCTCTTTACTGAGCCTCTGAGAATCATTCAAGGCATAGCTGAATTTCTTGTGTCAAAAACAAACTCAGTTGTGAATGTCCTGAATCATATACATGAATGATGTTTTTGGAAATATTGTTGTTTACAGTCTGAATACAATTGTCTTCCTGTATGACAGTGGCAGCAGTGTGATGGTGGATCCAGATATGGGACTACGCAGGGACACTCAGACATCTCTGGACTCAGTGGGTCAGTCCAGTGATGACTTGTCACCTATCGAGTCTGTATCCCCTCTGTTCGGAGACACAGCTGGCGGAAGCAGTCTGAGCAGCCAGGTTTTTTTCAACGCACTACGTCTTAACACCAACAGCAAATGTGAGTTTTACTGCTGTGGCTGCTGATAAGAAATGCTCGATTTTATTTAGCCTTGTAGTGCTGTCCACTTGACTGGAACACTTGAGTTATCATTAGTTCATTTATCTTCCTTCAGTAATGACTTTATCCTGGTCAGGGTCCTGCTGGATCCGGAGCCAATCTCATTAACAGCTTTTAATAGCTTTATTTTATTCATTAGAGTATGTCAAGCACATACAAAGAAGTACCAGAAAAACTGGTATAGCAGTTAATACTTGGTAGGTCTCCCACGGGATCTTGGAGGGAATGTTGCACAGTCCTCATGCTGATGTTTGTTGAGGCATTGTTGCGCTTCTTTTTATGGTCTTTTTACAGCCACACTGCTATCATAAGTTTGAGGTTTTGCCAGAATTCTTGTACTACATTAATTCACGGTACACCCTTGAAATGCTCATATGTTAAAACCCAAACTTTGCTTCTACCTCTGAAATGCTATGACAAATCTCACAGGCTCCAACTATTAAAACATGCTAAACAATCGCAAAATTGTAATAACTTGGCATTATTACTGTGGAAACAGCTCTAGCAGCTTCCATAGACATCTACTGCTTTATATACGCACAGGTGGATGCAACCGATGACGTGCAGAGGTGGCGTTGCTATGTATTTTGCATAGGCTCCAGTTTTTCTGGTATTTCAGTGTATACCTCAATGTTAGAACCATTGTTCTTAGTTTTAGGCCATTTTTAGAATAAATGTTTAATGCTAATTTTGACTCCAAATGGACAAAGGTTAATTGCTTGTGTTTTGTGTGTGTATCTTGGTTTAGGCTCTCCAGACACTGCACCCAAGTCCATAGCCAAGATGCGGCAGTTCCATTCCCACCACAACCTGTTGAGTCTTGTGCAGCCCTCCACCCAGCTCCAGCCTGATGAGCGAGAGATGCAGGGGTGCATGGGGCTGCCCAATCCAGTCAAGGGTCTACAGTTGAGTCACCAGCCACAGGAAGACACCTCCCAGCCCCAGAGCTTGAAAGAAAGGAGTGTGTGGGTGCGACAGGGCTCCAACGCTTCCTCCACCTCAGAAGACAGCAAACAGCCAAGCAACTTCTGGGACTTTTTCACTGGCAAGGTGTCAGGCTCAGAGACTGTAGTATGACCCCTAGATGGGTAGTCATTGTAGTGATTGTGGACTTCTTCACCTGCTTTCTAGAGATGGACATACTCCCCTAACACAGAAACACACCCTAGAATAGAATACCTTGTAGATATGACATATATATAAACATAGCACAAAAAGTAAAGACATTTGTGTTTGGTAGATAATTTCTTTTTTGTAACAATTCTTCTTGGCAATAAATCTTATACCATTGGAAAGCCTGTTAATTTCCCCTTTAAATGGTGCCACATTTGTGAGGAACATGCATTTGTGGGATGAGCAGTAGAGCTGAGAATGTGGGTTACACCCATGAAAATCATGCCAAATCTTCTCTGCCATTGCCAAACAGCTTATTTTGCTGTTGCTATTGTTTTGAGCTTCTGGTACCCTCAGGTGCAGCCAATCAGGTGCCTGATTGCCAGTCTCCAGTGTCATCAGGTTGCCAGGAGGCCTGACATGACTGCCTTTTCACCATCAGGCCAGTTTGTGCTGGTGTCAGCAACACGTGCACTGGAACCTGAAAATGTGGAGGAACGTTATGTTCAGCGATGAGTCCAGATTCTGCCTATGGAAGTTGGATCATAAGGTCAAAGTGTGGGGAGGATGTGGAGAGCGCTATGCAAATTGCTGCACCAATAGAGTAACATCTTTTGGTGGAGACAACGTGATGGTGTGGGTCAGCATCTCCCTCACTGGAAAAATGAGGCTTGTCATCATTGGAGGCAATCTCAATACAGAGAGATATTGAGATGAAATTCTGCAACCAGTGGCAATCCCATATCCTAAAGTCTGGGGTTGAACTCTATCCTCCAAGATGACAATGCTCGCCCTCAGAGAGTGGGTTTATCAGAGACTACCTCCAGAATTTCGGGATCAGCTTGGGCGTGCTGTTCATGCCAGAGTGACCAACACAACCACGTTGGCTGAATTGCAACAAATGCTGGATGAAGAATGGGATGCCATCCCACAGCAGTGTGTGACCAGGCTGGTGACCAGCATGAGGAGGAGGTGCCAGGCTATTGTGGCGGTGTATGGTTCTTCCACACGCTACTGAGGTTCCTGTTTGAAAAATGAATAAATTGTTAAATTGCCAATATGTCTTGTTTCTTCAAACTTCAATAATCCAGTCCACCAAACACCAAATGAGTCAATGGTAGAGAAGATTTGGCAAATTTTTCAGGGGCACAACCCACATTCTCAGCTCTACTGCTCATCCCACAAATGCATGTTCCTTACAAATGTGGCACCATTTAAAAGGGAAATTAACAGGCTTTCCAATGAAGCAATGCTTGCCAAAGCATTGTTCCAACAAAGAAATAATCTACCAAACACAAATTTCCTTAATTTTTGTGCTCCGTTTATATATACACACACAGTATATATATTTTCATAATCTTTGCTAATCCTCCACCTCTTCCCTTTGTTTTGAAGTTCCCATGCAGTGCATGTTCATATAAGGCTATGTTACAAACTCCAGGAGAGAAAAGAAGGCATTGTTTATCAGAAATATAGAATTGTAAAGAAACAATGATGTGTAGAAAGGGGAAAAGCGGGACCAGTTTTTGATCACAATGAATGTGACTACAGAGCTCTAAAAAGAGGAATTTCACTGGAACGTTTGCCACATAAGGGCCGTTACCACGGAGATTCTCCTAAGAGTATATAGTACATATATCAGGCTTTTCTTTATTCTCATATGTGGAGTATATTTTTTGTACAAGATTTCAAGCATGCCTTCTGTGCAGAATATTTTCTAAATGTATTAAACAGGTCCATAATGAAATAACTCCCACAGAGATAGTTTCTCAAAGGAACCTCATTTCTCCTCACACATTCTTCTACTACCCGCTTCCAGCTTTCACACTACCTGAGCTGTGATGCTCTAAAACTGCCTTTCCCAAAGCCCTCGTCTCAGACTCAAGGCTAAGAAGTCTGACCCAGTTTAATAAGAGCCTGAGATTTAGCTGATGAGCTGACTAAGGTGTTATAGCTAAGGAGAAACTTTTGGGAATTTGACTTTTTGGCCTAAGTCTAATTAAGGCATCACAATTTTGAAAAGGCTCAGGGAAATAAATATATCTAACAAAGCAGTAATATTTCACATTAATGTCCCATTTATTTACACCTGCGTTCATTAATCAGAATGCTAAGTGAATTATTACATCTGCAGTAACCAGTGTTTGCTGCAGCCATGCCTAAAATTAAATCTGCAATGCCCATTACAAACAAATGACTTAATACCTAATGACTTACACCCTAATGACTCCATAAATAACAACCCAAATGGATATTCGCTACATTTATAGACAGTTAACAATCTTAAGAGGAAGGAACTACTGATTTGGTATTAGATTTGATCCTGATGTGGATCAAAGCCAGTTATAGTTCACTAATTGTATTTTATATAATTAAACAGTCATCATGATCTGCGAGTTTGGACCATGTACTGAATGCACACAAGAAAAAAAACACTACATTTATCTTCAGGATAATTATGTTTATATTAACGCCACATCCAGCGCCTAGACTGCGTGTATTGGTTTTTTCCAAAAGTTGCAGGATGAAATCGGCTTGCACACACACACAAGGCGTTCTGTCATTCATCGATGCCAGAGATGTTAACGGTGCTTAACGGCTTCATGGTGTGTTACTGAAGTGAACAGTACTGCATCACACTTAAGTGCATTATAAGCATAGTTATAGTTTGCTTTGCGAGATGGTTGGCTAGTACCAGCTCAAATTAGTCACCATGCCTCAATCCGGTTGTTAAGCCCTCTGGCTCGTTAGTTAGTCAGGACATGTGATACCACTCAGCATTCTTTTTTATATCGATAGAGCCTTGTGAATCTTATGGCACTGAGCTGATAGTATTTACCACCATTACCACAGGTTAATGGAAAGGTTTAATGGAAAAGTGCATTTGGACTCTGAATCTTAATCAAAAAGTTCAAAAAGTAATTAACGCCGGCACGCTTTTGCAGTTTACTCTTTCTGCTCTGACTTTGAAAGTAAAGTTTTTATCTCCTCATCCTCCGTTCAGAAACTCTGTGGTCTTCTGGCCAAGGCAGCTGCGTGTATCTCCTTCAGAGAATTGTGTACCAGTATGCACACAATGCTTTGGAATAAAGTATCATTGTCATTGTTGTCTAGTGATAGTTTTTGTTTTTATATGAACCAGATGACCAAAAAGATGCTGTTGCACTGTTTCCTTACAGATGATCCAGAAGGCATTCTCTCCTAAACTCCTTCAGCAACCAGACTCAACGTGCAAAAAGTTGAGCGGGAAACAATGGCAAGGTGACGTTTTTTTAGAGATCATATAACCATTTTTCTACTATTCACAAGTTTATTTTTTGACTTTGAGAGAATTATTTTGGCTAAGACAAAGTGGCAGAGTCAGCAGAGTAGCAGAGTGAACCACTAGGAGGCAACAGTTACCTAAAAACCTCTCTGCATGAAAAGAAGAATGTATGAAGCACAACCCACAGTGCAAAAAAAAAACCCAGTCTTCATCTACACACAAATCAATCATTCTGTTAAATGATCTGATGGTACAACATACTGTACTGACACTAGATCAATAAATATAATCCTTTATCAGCAATCTAAACATGGCTACAGACTTTTTTTTTTTTAATCCTCCAACACAATACTCACATCTCAAAAGTATGTTTGATGTCTTTTTTTTTTGCTTTTATTGAGAAGCAACACCATGGTTCATTTAATCCATACACCTTATATGTCAGTCTTTAACCTTTTTCCTTACAATCTGTACACTGTATGTAAAAAGTGCAACATGTACGGGCAGTGGTTAGGGGTACGGTGTTTCGGGTGGTACTCACAGAGCTCCGGCGCTGCATTACACAGGCTTGCACCTGAAGTTAGCAGACTGGCTTTTAATCAACATTCATTTACTATGATCAGTGCTTAGATGTGTCATTAAAACAAAACAATCGTTGTGATGCAGCTTATAGCATGTCTGAAAACAACTGTACATTTCTAATTTCCAGAGCAACGCTTCGCTCAAATCCACAGCCATTCCATATGAAAAAATAATTAGCAGAACATATATAAGAAAATATAAACCTAGATATAATTTTATATAAATTATGAAGTAGACACACAAAAAAAAAAACAAAAAAAAACTTTCAGTCACATCCTCCATCAGCCTCTGTTTACTTAAATTGGAGATATAAAATATCCAGTTACTGCACGAGCAGTTTTAACATTAATAGTTCAATTAAGGCTGATATAAAAAGCTATAAATACGACATTTCACCTTACGTCACTGTATGTAATTGCACTTGCCTTAAAGGCATTTCACTGTGTTTTTTATGGTCCCCCAGTCTCCCTTGAAATGCAGTGCATGTGCATTTACGACAGACGAGAAATAAGAAATGAACAAGCATTTCTGGAATAATTGCCCTTAGACTTCAATAAATTACTGTCGATAAACAGACTTGATCTTTACACACATCTTGTCCATGGCAATTCCACATTATCTGATAGGTACTGGGTTGGAAATATTCCTTTAAAGTGTGACAATATTCCTGTTCTAACATTTACCCAAGCTTTAGAACAGCCGTAACACATATTTCTACAAGACTTGCTGAATTTAGTCTGCAGCACGGTCAGTTTAAAACCCTCACAGATAAGCAGTCCAAACGGAAAACGTGAAATGAGAACCTATGAGAAACAAGCTGCTCGTTGAAATGCTCCTGGAGCCCGTATCTCGGTGAACACACACACTGAGCTAATATTAATGTGCAGCGAAAAGGTCTGGCTGAACAAACCTAGAAATGAGGAAGTAAATTAAAATATGCGATTAAGCTGCAAGGCTGTTATGAGGGCATTTGTGCCTTTCTGAGTCAGTGGAAGATTAACAACGCTAAAACGTCTGGTGCTATGTGCACGTTCCCGTGGACATGTTTATAAGCCACAGGTTGGCTCACGGAGCCTATCGATCAGCTGGGAACCAGCAGAATGGGACACCTCTGAGACCCCCTTAATGTCGGCAAATGGACGGCTTTACTAGCAAAGCTGCAAAGTTAAACCGTCCATGTTACATTTACCAAATGTTTCAGAGCTACAGAGATCTCAGCATGGGATTACTGCAAATTCACAAGAGCATTAAAAACAGCTTATATTGTCACATGATTATGCTGTTCTTTGTACTTCGATGATTTAGTGAAATCCAGACATAGCTGGTTATGGGGAAGAACTTTACACTTTTGCATTTTTCAGAACAACATTTGGTTTGACTGCTCTGGGAACGTTTTCTGTTTCTGACCACACCATAACAAATGACCTGCAATGCTTTGCTTCACTTCCTTTCTCCACAGACATCCAGTTAAATATTTACTGAGTACAACAAGAAGAAAAAAATGGCTTGGGGATAATGAGTACAAGATTCTAGCTACTCATTTAAAGCCATGAATTAGACAGGTCTTAAAGCAAAGCCTGGACCCCTTGTGAAAAACTCTTTCACTGACATGAAGGGTCAAGACACAGGAGTATTCAGCAATAGCAATAAATAATCACGTGATGCGAAGTTTTATGTTACAAAAGTGCACACTGCTGTAGTGTGTGTTCCACCAAATGTGCACTGCATTCGCCTGTCGAAATATAAATGGCTCAATCCCAAACGCTAAACCCAAGCCAACCTTATTACTGAACCACAGTACCGGCACTGTGCCCGTACCCACGATCCTCTCTGCTCCAGAATGCTGGCAACCCACAGGCGTCTTTCCCAAAGAACATCCTGTGAAAGATTGCTTACGTCTTTTAAGAGAAAAACAGTAAATTAATATGACTCCAAACCAGCCAAGCCAGGTCACTGAGATCAGAGAGCAGTGGTGCATCAAATTATTGCTCCATATGATATCATAAAACCTACTCTAGTTATAAGAGATGATCTTGTATAGCCAGAGAGCTAGTAGGCAAACAGTGTGGCATGTTTATACAGCAGATGAAGGTCTGGTGAATGAGAGCATCACCAACCTTTCACAGGTGATTACATTTATTATAATCTGCTCTTTACCAAAATAACATTAGCTTTGTACGGTAAACATCTCCATGACAAAGCGTAAAGCAAAGTGTCATGCAGAAAATGAATGCCAAAATGTCAGAACTCCCCATATCACTGGTTTCCACATAAACCATGACCTTTGTGTCCATCTGTAGAGGCTTTCTTTCCGTTTGCGACTCAGCTGACTGATGGAGAGCGTGTCTGTGGGATGACCGATGACTGAAAACCTCCCAACTTCCAAAACGCCTGGATAGAGATGACTGTGCCACTCACATCGCTCTGGAATCAACTGCTCCTGCTTTCTGCTTGCTGGCGGTTCCAGTGCAAAGGCTCACCTGGATGACTCGGGGCTCGGCTGAGAGGGTCTGAAGTGGGGGCGTATGCAGCACAAGCCCCGCCTTCTGCCTCAGCCTGACTTTCTCAAAGCCAAAGCGGTCCCATTTGCGCACTGCCACTGGCTCAGTCTCTGGACTGGTAAAACAGGATGTAGCCTGACTCTGAGTTTTTGGAAATGTCAGACGTCAGCCCGTAGAACTCTTCTATCGCCTGAGCATCTATCTTCTAAACACAAAGAGAGACATGAAATCTGAAACATCGCTCTGAACATCCTTGCAAACCTACTGATGTCAAGGACTAAACAGATAACAAGACAGTCACAGGACAAAACAGGAACACAATCAAGAAAAACAGCAGAACTTGGCAGACTCATGTCTACCAGCAGTATAAAGCTAGCCTCATGGAAATATAACCAATCTGCAAGGAACACTAATAGACTGGCGACATGTACGCTGTGGAAACTTCACGACCAGCTCTCGCACTGTTGGAAAGACGCCCCACAGTGGAAAAAAGCTAATCTGTGTTCTTCTTTTAATGCACTCTAGAGCTTCACTAATCAATTAAAATCAGCAGTGGGCAGCCAAATGATGCTTCACCCTCTATAACAGTATTTTCACCTCCTGCCTTCACAGAAGACCGCTCCTGTGCTTCCCCACTGATGCTTTAGCTTGTGCTTCAATCCTTTTGGATTCACATATGTATCCTTCTGGCTTAACGTGCAGACCAGACCAGGCATTCTTTCCAAGACAAAACAGCTATGCACAAGCAGCCATATAAAATACTGTCTGAGCCTACCTTCCTGTTGTTGTTTGGCCAAAGCATGAGACTAAACAATTAACATTCAGAGAAGTCACAAGGACACAAATAACAGATGGGTGTTTCTGTAAAATTCATACCCTTCACCTGCATACTGACTGCTTTTCAGTGCATGAGCATGATGCACAGTTTTCTGCCATTTATGTTAGCTGATCATAGGAAATGGGAAACAGAAAGCAGGAGTTTCAGCACCCTGTATTATAACCCAGCAATCATCAATTACAAATAACTCAGGAAAAGACTGAAAGGATTTGGTCCAGAACCCAGTATTCCAAACCAATGCCAGGCTAGGCGAGGCTGAAACCAATCAAATCTCACCACATGATACTGAGGATTACACTTCTTTTCCCACTGTTCAAACAAATAACTGCATTCTAGCAACAATAATGCAAGCGTATGCATGCACGCCTGTATCAGAAACAGCCACTTGTTTCATTTTCAATTCTCACCTACCACTTCTTCTTTTCACTACACAAAACAGTACACACAGAAAACAGCTTTCTACAGCTTTCTATACCCTGAAACAGAAATGAGCTTGTATTCGGTCTTACCTCCACAATATCATCATCAAACAGCAGCCAGAAGCCATGACTTTTCACTATAGTGATGTAATGACCACGATTCGGACCACTGAAACAGACCAAAGACATAAACCATAAAACTACAAAGCAGTCACATTGTATGAGCAAAGCCACAGTATACAAAATCACACTGATCTTGCTAAGTTTTTAATGGCAAATATGAATGTCCTAGTGGCGGTGAAGAATCCCTACCTCCCACAGTGCACTACCACAGCCACAAGGTCATACAGACGGTCGGGGTTGGTGGCGTCGCCGGAGGTATTGAAGAGCCTCAGCTCCAGAGGGAAGACTACACGGTAGGACAGCTTGGTGTAGCGATGCAGCTGGTCCATATACTTAAAGCGCTTTAGGTGCAGGGCGAGGATCATGGGTAATTTCTTTACACACATCCTGAAGACAAAGAAAGAGTGGCAGAAAAGAGAAGTGAGCTGATGCACAACGTAGGCAATCCTAATGGGATTTACACGATTGCTGTGTCCAGCACTTTTGTGCACAGCTACTGCTGAGTTAAGAATCCTGTAAAAGACTGTATCTGTATCTATACACAGATCAAGAAGTGCACCTTACCTTTTCTGTGCCTCTTGCTTACTCCGACACTGCTCACAGTAGTACTTGTATTCACTGCATAACGTCTCCGTGTTACTGAAGCCCCTGCACAGAGCGACACCGATTCATACACACCTACTACATCAACCATAACTTCTGCAATACTCCCACTGAAAAAGGTTCAGAAAGTAAACAGTAAAAAATCAAGGAAATGGAGGACTAGCACATCAAATAGATTTTAATGTACTGTAGAATCAGTTGCAATCACTTTTCACAGTAGCTACATTTACAAAAGCACTGACAATATATATGACATGCCGTAAAGTGTATGATTCTTATTAATAATCTTAATGCCACATCTCTGAGGTGGGAATGCATACCCGAGGGGTGTGTTCAAGCGCCAGATTGGGAAATCGTTGGTAATTGGCTGCGTTTACCCCATTTAGTGCAAAGTCATTCTTTGACTGCGCTATAAGAGAAGCCTTAGTGCGGTGGTTTACGTTTTATTCTTATGTAAGTAAATTAAGTTCTGTAATTCAAAGGATGTTGCTTCTTTGTTCACAAATGAGCCTTTAGTTTGTTTCGCTCTCCTCGCTCGTGTCTCAGGTAGTCAGACAGCTAAGAGGAATGGCATCATAGTGAGGAAATCGGTGATGTGATGTAAAACTGAACAGATTTACAATGTGCTGCCTAGTTGAGGATATGAGAAAACATAATACAGTTATGGTACATGTTACTTTCAAGCGGCTGTACAGGTATCTTTAGCCGCCCCTGTGCAGATGGTTGTGTTTACCTGAGACAGTGTGTAATGGATGTATTCTGCTCCACATCCACAGAAAGATCCAAGAAATCCTCATCTTTACTGCTTACCTGAGGGTTAAAATATAAATGCTGTGTATAAAACATGCAGATGTGTAAGAATATCCAGACATCATCCGTATCTAGTAGTAGGATATAATACAAGGAACATGACATGAAATGTTTCTATACAAGCATGGATGACTCATTTCCTCTCTATAATTAAACATTATGAGCTTCATCTATTGAATCCTCTTTAAACAGACTTCCACAGACTTCTATTATGCTGCTTAGGAAGCAGCTGCTGCTCTGGGTGCAGCATGAAATGATGAAAACTGTATGATCCAAATGGAGTAAATAAAGATGAACCAGCCCAGGAGCAGGAAGTAGCTCTGGCTCTTCCGCTCACCGCTTCACAGTTGAGGCAGCGTGTCTCGTTGGTCAGCGTGCCCTGGAAGATCTCGTGCACCCACGTCTGCTGGTTCTTCTCGGCTGATTCTGCCTCTCCTGTGTTGCTCCCGCTTCCTCCTCCTCCTCCTCCTCCATTCTGTATGACCTTGCCGTTCTGCTGGCGCTCCTGACTCTTCTCCTCCTGCAGCAGGTCAGCGATGGTGTTGAGCAGGTAGTTGAGGAACTCGTGAGCATCTTGCTGCATGTAGTTGTCGAACAACTCTAATACAGGAAACAAAATGTATAGGACAAGCAAGCAAGCACAGGTAAATAAAGGTTTTATCAGGTATTCCAGTTTTAAAAGAGCAATGTACTGTATAATGTAGAAATAAGGCTTTGTTTTCCCACTAAACACATTACTGGAACTTGTTCTGTTTGGGCCACATTATGTGGTCTCATTTCTCAGCCTGCAGTTTCATTTGTTAAAACACTACAGTGATTACCAGCACAGATCATGATTTGT
>JAOTRJ010000045.1:6983171-6994748 GCA_028564905.1 Leptodoras praelongus | reverse complement strand
TAAAGAGCCTACTTACAAGCTAAAAATATTACACACACATTACATTTGCTGTCATCAGGCAACATATAACCTCTTTATAGAACATTTCACTGGATGGTGAGACACGGCCAGTGAACACATTTCCGCTGTCAGTCTGTGAAAGGTGCCACGGTAAGTTATGGGGCTGCCTGGCACTCAGTCTGGCACCGCTTACAAACCCAAGGCCTAGTGGGCAGTACACAAAGTACAGTATATGCACAGTACGTGCTTCCATTGTGTGAATACCTGGCCTGGGAACAGACTGTCCTTTAGTAGTGTGTGGCTTCTGCTTGGTTGGACAGAGGGAAGCCTGCCCCCACATGTGTAACATTCTATACAACTCTGTGGTAACAGTTTGGGAAAGACCCACATATGGATGTGATGGCTGCATGTCTACAAACCATACTGGCCATATAGGGTTTTTTCCCACCACCCAAATACTATACAACCTCTAATGCACACAAATATTCACTCATGCATGCATACACTTGCATGGTTCTGGAAGGAAGGAGAAATTCAGAGAACACATACAGTATACAGTGAAAACATGCACAGAAATGGCACACGGACAGTAAGGCAAGTTCAGGTTGAAATCCGGGATCCTGGAGCTTTGAGGCAGCATTGCTACCTGCTGCACTACCATGTTGGAACATGTGCCTCAAATTCCCATCTTATTGAAACTGAAATGACTAAAATGTGAATTGCTGTTGTATAATAAAGCTGTGTAGATATTAATGTAATTGCAGTGTGATTGACATCTTGGGCCTGGGGGTTACAACCTGATGTTATCCCAGTAATGTATGAAAAGTTGGATTCAATTGTGGCTCAGTCTGGGTTTCTGTGCATGCTTCAAGCATGGCCTGCTTACACTCTCACACTATCCTGGGTATGAGACCTTCTGTGTCTCAGTTTGCAGATCACTAACCACTATTACAGGTCAAATAGTAGACTTATAGGGACATATACTACACTAATGCTAGAAAGGATAACAGATGGGCTGCTGCACTCTCCCTGTTTAATAAAAAAAAAACCACTAAACAGGAAAACATGCTCACTTTTCTAATGAATTTCGTTTTGCGGTGTTTCGCAGGATGGCAGAGTGGAAGTGTCTGCAGATCTGTAGGATAGCATTTCTTTACATCTGTTGCTCCTTGGCTACTTTAATAATGCTGGAATTCTTCAGCTAAGTGCTTTCAAAGCTGAATATGCAGAAGACCCCAGTTTTAAAGCAGGAAATCACTAAACTCTGCTGAATTGCATCATCATTGCACAGACTACGTAATATACAACGTCACCACGTGACGTCAGAATGAGAAAAACACTAACTTCTTAAACTAATGACGAAAACACAGGAACAAGCAACAAATCAGCGTGACTAAGCACCTCAGAAATATTTCACTATAAACATCTGATGTGTCTCAGGGTGAAGTTTTCCTTTAAGGATGAAAAGTCCGGACAGCACCATAGTCATGACACATAACGTTAGCTTAGCCTTAGCCGCCGCTGATAACTTGTCTTGTTATGAACCGCGACAATTTTTACACGTGCATAAAGTCAGTGTATAGAAGAAAATGTTTTGTGTAACGTCACTCAAAGGGAAAGGGGCTTAACAAGCAGGAAAACATACAACTTGTTGCAGCATGGCTGTACATTTATATCCGTCTCACTAACAACAGTAGGAAAGGGCGGGCCTTTCACTGAGATTCATCCTATTGGACAACAGCGCTGTCAATCAATTCCAGAGCGCATATTTTTCTCGTCAGAAAGCAGAGAAGGAAACTCGCAGCTCAGTCATTGGTTGAATGTATTGCCGATAAACGCGCGTCCTGTGTTACGATTGGCTCAGAGCCTCTGCAGGGTTCCTCAACTGGACCAATTAGATGCGGTAATCGCAACGTGCTCCCGCCTGTTGCCAGATGACGCAGAGGTCACGTGTTGTTTGTGCCGCGGTCCATAGAGATGTGTGTACAGAGGGAGTGAGGAGCAGATTGGCAGCACCGCTAGGATCTACCGATAATAGAAACGGGTAATGTGGTCATGTTGCAGTGGCTTGGCTTCAATTCTTGTCGTGTTGGCTGCGATTTCCTGAGGCGGCTCAGAGGAGCGCATCATCATCAGGAGGAATAAATTGCGCCGCTGCCGGAGGAGAAGCCGACCCCCTCCCTCCCCAAACCAGAATGGGGTCTCATAGCGCAGCACTGAGGCGAGGATAAACTTGACCTGAACGTTTACTAACCAAATGGCAAATCTTGCGAATTATCCAGACGGCAACGCGGCCATGCTGATGCTGGAAGCGCAGCAGAGGACTAAGCCAGCTGCAAACGGCGGCCCCTCCGGCGGGGATCCCCCTTCTTCCCCGCTGAACGGCGGCGGCGCTCGCTTCCATCCACACCAGCAGGCTGCGCCGCCAAGCGCACCTCATCGACCGCAGGACCACCACCTCCACCAACAACAACACTTTGATCACGAAAACTACCATCAGTCTCCGGCGCGAAAAAGCTTCTTGTCTGCTCATAAACCAGCACATGAGGACTTCGCTGCTTCTGCTGCTCCGAGCCACACACAGGCTACCTCATCGGCCACTGCCATGGCTGTTACCGCCGGCGCCGCTGCTGCAGACGGACTGGAAGACATTAGGAAGTGCGGTTACCTGAGAAAGCAGAAACACGGACATAAGAGGTTTTTCGTCTTGCGCTCGGCGAGCCGCTCGGGGCCCAGCCGCCTGGAGTACTACGACAGTGAAAAGAAGTTCCGTAGCAGCCTTCGCTCCGCCGCCGCCTCGTCTACCGGCGCTGCTGCACCGAGCGCTTCTCCTCCCAAACGCGTGATTTATCTCTACCAGTGTTTCACTGTCAACAAAAGGGCGGATTCAAAGAACAAACACCTCATAGCGCTGTATACCAAGGACGAATACTTTGCGATTGTAGCCGAAAATGAGCAAGAGCAGGAGGACTGGTACTTGGCTCTCTGCGACCTGATGAGTGAAGGCAAAAAAGGCCACACGGAGGCCGACGAGCTGGATGACGGCTACGGCACGGTGACACCGGGCACCGTCTTCAAAGAGGTCTGGCAGGTAAACGTGAAACCCAAGGGCCTAGGCCAAACTAAGAATCTCACGGGTGTGTACAGACTATGCCTGTCTTCTAAAACCATCCACCTAGTAAAACTGAACTCCGAGACCCCATGTGTAAACTTGCAGCTGATGAACATCAGACGCTGCGGCCACTCTGAGAGCTTCTTCTTCATAGAGGTTGGCCGCTCCTCTTCCATCGGCCCTGGTGAGTTATGGATGCAAGTGGATGATTCTGTGGTGGCTCAGAGTATGCATGAGACCATTTTAGATACCATGAAAGCTCTAAAGGCCTATGCCGAGTTCAGGCCGAGGAGTAAAAGTCAGTCGTCAGGCTCTAACCCTATGGCCTTCATGACCACACGTCGCCACCTGGGAAACCTCCCACCCAGCCAGACAGGACTGCAGAGGCGGTCTCGAGCTGAGTCTGTGGTCGGCACCCCGCCTAGCAGTAAGAGCAGCGGTGCGAGCGGATACAGGTTTCGCACCTCCAGTGAAGGCGAGGGCACCATGAACCGCCCTTTTCGATCAGTCACAGGCAGCCTGATCCACCTCAATACAGCCCGTGCCAATTTGGGTAGACAAGAGAGCAGTGGAGGAATGGGGAGCCGATATGTACGAGCCCCGCCAGGTGCCACCTACCATGCACGGTCCGCCTCACTTCCAGTGTCTCATTTCCCTTCCACCACTAGTCCCGTCAGTATGTCCAGTAGCAGCGGCCATGGTTCTGTCACCGATACCAACACCCGGCCTTCTAGCGCTTCCATGTGCGGTTCTCCCAGTGACGGAGGCTTCAACTCTTCTGATGAATATGGCTCCAGCCCTGGAGACTTCCGCTACTTCAGAGTTCGCAGCAACACACCTGACTCGCTGAGCAACACGCCACCCATCCGGGAGGAGCACTGTCTCAGTGATTACATGGCTATGGGCTGGGGTCGGGACATGTTCACTGGGAGTGCTGGAGAGGCTTCCCGTGATGAAACTCCTGATGAAGATTCACGATCATTTAGGAGGCACACTCCTTCCTTTTCCAGACAGGTGGGAGCTAGCAGTGCAGGTGGAGTAGCCGTTTACCAGAAGATGACTCAGACCAACTTCTCGCTGGACGAGGCTGCAGCTGAGGGAAGCTTTCTGGGTAGCAATGGCCAGCTTGCCTCCATCTCTTCATCGCTTCGTTCTGATTACAGCTCCAGCTCTGAACACAGCCAGGACTACCCTCCTGCACTGCGGGCTGCTGATTCTTTTAAAGATGATGGATACATGCCAATGATGGCTGGTGTGGTGCCCTCTGCACGAGATACAGATTACATGCCTATGCAACCCAGTCCCCTTGTCTGTGCCTCACCAAAAATCCAGAAAGTGGCCTCACCTCCTTCTCAACACATGGACTCACATGGCTACATGATGATGCTCCCAGGTGGAAATGGGGGTTCAGACCCCTCGGCGCCAGCCAGCCCTCACATTAGCGGCAGAGGCCTTAGTCAGAGAGGTAATGAGCGTCCTGAAAATGGAGAGTACATGGATATGTCTCAGAGCAGGCCGGTGACAGGCAGACGAAAATTCTCTAATGACAGTTACTACACATTGAATGCTCCTGAGGGACCCAAAACCTACAGCTCGTATTTCTCACTGCCGCGTTCATACAAAACCCCAGCAAAACATCGATGTGAGCATGGCGAATATGTTCCCATGAGTTCACCTGCCAAACCTGGCTACATCTCTCCAAGTACCACACCCGAGCATAATGGCTGTAGCGATATGGATCGCCATTGTGCACATCCAAACCGCCTCCCTATAAGCCGGCGCAGTTTCCATGGGTCTTTACAGGTGAGTGAGAGACTGGAATGTCCCTCCAGTCCTGGAGAGTATATTAACATTGAGTTTGGTGACCAGGCCACGTACTCACTCACTACAGAAGACACACTCACCAGTCAAAGCACCCACCGTCATGACCGGCACTCTCCCTTTCCCCAGGACTACATGAGCGTGGAGGTGGATGGCCTTCCGCCAAAAAGCCAGTCTTCACGCTCATCACTGGTGGCCCCTTGGAACCCCCCTACTTACATTCGCACCAGTGGTGGTGGAATTGCTTTAGGACAGACGGATGACTACACGGAGATGAGCTGCAGTCGGCATGAAGAGAGTAAAACTCCCACAACCATGCTGCAACACCTCAGTGTTTGTGAGCAGAGGTATCCAAGCTCTAGCATGCCTGTTGAGCCAAAGGTCATCCGTGCAGACCCCCAGGCCAGACGGAGACACAGCTCTGAGACCTTCACATCTACGGAGGTGACAGTAGTGAATGGGCTGGACAACAGCGCCTCAGTGCCTAGCACTGTTCCTCAGGTGGGGGATAATAAGTGGCAGGACTCGTCATCCTTCGACAGCACATGGATGTGTGTGGAGAGCAAAGCAGCAGGTGGCATGGATGAAGCACCGGGCCTCTCCTCAGACCAAGCTGAAGCAAGTGCCTCTTCTGTGAGAACCAGAAGGACTCTACCTGTGGAACACCAAAATGGCCTCAACTACATTGCCCTGGATCTGAGAGAGGAACAAGGGTCTGAGAGTGCCAGCGCTGACCCCCAAATGCCGGCCTCTGGCGCGCTCCTTCCAGAAAATGGCGACTACGCCAGCATAGATTTCACTAAATCTGAGCGAATCACTGCAGCGTCTAAAGGTGAGCATGTTACTTTGTAGGCCTTGTTTGTCGTTTGTCTGATTCATCTGAGGTATGTTTATGGCACCTTTCCCCACCTGTTGCATGTATTTTAAACCACAGTGCATTAAGTCTATGGCTCTTTTATTAATATTCCCCAAGTTCTGCTTTAACTGTTGTGGTAAGCGCATCAGTCACTTAACCTCATTTTCAGCCTGCTCCCTTGGGAGATGTGTATGTTTATGTGTGGAGGCAGAGCCTCTTACTGCTGCTGCAGTTTATCCATTAGTGTGAGTCCACAGCAGAACTGTAACCACACAGGAAAGTCTAGCAAACATCTGCAGCAAAAAAGCTGCAGTAAAGCTAGAAGGGCGATTTTATTAAGATATTCAATGCGAAGGGTCAGAGACCCCGTGTGTTATTGTAGTATGTGACGATATCTAGAGACCGTGTTTGTATTGGTTATGGAGCGCTGTTTCCACTCGCACAGCAGGCTCTCTTTCAGTAGCTGTGTGAATCCTTCTTTGAGATCCAGATATCTGTTGCAGAGGCATAAATCGATGCAGAGTTTGTTATTGAACTCTTTTATGTTGGACACAGATTTCTTTCTAAAATAGTCATATTTTGGTGACACAGCGCTGTGAGGGCTAATGCCGTTGTCGTCTGCCGTGTTACCTGACCTTCTTATTTTCAGATTTTACTTGTCCTTCTGTCTCACTTATGTCTAGATCTTCCTGGATCGGTTTGGTGCTTGGCAGAGAAATATCCTGTGTGTGTGTGTGTGTGTGTGTGTGTGTAAGAGGGTGAGAGAGAGCAAATGAGGGAGAGTGACTCAGTGTTCTCAGCAAGCCCTGGCTGACTCATTTGTTTATCATATAGTTGAGGTAGAGATGAGAGAATGAAGGAAAGAGGAAAAGACAGGGAGAGGCACCACCTGTGTGATTGTGACCATGGAAGGGTGTGTGTGTGTCTGTGTCTGTGTTAGGTCTTATGTTGCTTAGTGCCTTTGTTTATTGGGAAGAAAATCATGAACTGTCAATAAGCACACAAACCTTGACCTCTCTGTGATCTGCTAAAGTTCAGCTGTTCTCCTTGCCCGTCCGCCCCCATCCCACCCCGTCACCAGGTGTGGGGTCTGTTTGTAGAGCATGCATGTGCATGTTTTGCTGACGAGCATTCTGCTTCTTTTGAGGTTGTCTAATTGGCCCAGCATGTTGTGGCACACATTTGTACAGGAAACACCTTAGTGCTGAGAAATGTTACAGCTTCCTGTCATGCTGCGCCTTTACCTGGATATAATATCCTTGTGGCACGTTTTTTTTTGCTAAACTGCTCTAACTGAATCCACCGTGTTCTCAGGCATGCCCCGTTATACCGCGTCTCATTTGTCTCTTACTTTGTTGTGTTTCTGTGGCATTTGGCCTCTGCTGCAGTGTTTTTGGCAACGGCAATGTGACGGCCCATCTGCGTTTTGGGAGATGTGCCCTCTTTGTGGTGTTGGAATGTAAATTAGCAAGCGCATAGCTACACAGGAATGTGCCTCAATCACCACTCCGTGCTTTTCACTGGCTTTTCAAACAGCCTCAGGTATACAGGACAGGCCAGTGTATTCACATCGGAGTAGAGGCTTCTTTTTACGGAGGTGAAAAAGGATAGAAACAAGCTATTTTTGACTCTGGCAGTCTACCCAAGACAGATTTATCGAGCTGCTCTGGGGTTTTGACTGCGACAGCGAGCGAGGTTTTGCATTTGTTTGGCGTTGTGTGAGGCAGCACGACAGGCCACGGAGAGGGCAAGGGGCATGGATGAGTAATCAGGAAGATCAAGCGGGAAGGTGTATTGGGCATGCTGTTAAATGTGAGCCAGCTGGCATTTACAGTCCTGTTTGTGTTGGGTTTTGAATGCCCCTAAGACATGAGTCATATTAAAGTAGTCAATATCAATCAAAATGACGAGCTCCCGAGTGGCGCAACGACAACGCGTTCGCCCTATCCGAATCCGGGTGATGCTATAGCTGCCCGTACCCGGGAGCCGAGAGAGCAAGATTGGCCGTGCTCTCAGGGTGGGAGGGGCAGCGTATGGTCTCCCCCATGTCAATCAGCGCGACACTGTCCAGTCACGGGCGTCTGTGAGCTCATGTATACAAGAGGTCGGCGGGAGCGCTCTCCTCCAAGCGCGCTACACCGCTCCCAAAGGTTGCATGAGCCGCAGTTCGAAAAGAGGTGGCGATTGGCGTCACGTGTATCGGAGGAAGCACGCGAAGGCGTCGCCCTCCCGGACTGGCAGTTCGTCGTGACAAGGGGGGAAACACTGACGGATGGGAATTGGAAACGTCTAAATTAGGGAGAAAAATCGGGGAAAAAATCCAAAAAAATATAAATAAAAAAAATATATATTTATCAATCAAAATGTCTGATCATGCCAAAGTGATCTGTGACATAATAGTAGCAGCCTGGTTTTGACTTGGCAGGTGGCTTGACATGTTGTGCATCTGTTTTGGCCATTCCAGGGAAACAAACAAGCCATTCTGTTCGTTTAGATAACCTTCTGAAGAATTGCTGGAGTTAGATTTCTGTGCACAAACCCCATGCGTCTTCTGTACACCTCTTCATACACTTGCTTCAGGTCGGAAGCAGACACAGTTTACCTTGCACCTGCTTGACTACATAAAGACTACAACAGCTACCAAAGATTTTCCTTTGTCACCTTTGGGCACTGATTTACTCGTCACATCAGAGAGATGCTCATGTCAGCAGTTTCAGGCCCGAAAACACGAAAGACTTGCGTGACAGATGTTTCTCTAAGTGCAGTTCCAGCAAGGCGTCCGCCCACGCAGCCACACTGACCAATAGACACAAAGTCTGGAGATTCCTTGTGGGTGTGTTGTTGTTTTTTCTTTCGCCGCCAGTGTCTGTGAAGTCTGTGTTAACCTGGAACTTATGGATGCATTAAACCTTCTTGCATTCCTAGAGAAACGGTTGAGGAGAACATAGCAGAGTTTCTAATCAATTCTAGACTTTTGTTGTTTGTCATTGCACAAGTTTAATGGTGTCACTGGTTACATGCTGAAACTTTGACCTACTCCCTGTACATGCATGCACACCCCTCCATAAAGAAACCTTGACCCCATGTTTATGTGTAGTGATTAGTGAATCAGTGACAGTTTAAGTCTACTCATTATGCGTGAACATGAACAGGCGTTCCACGCCTCGCAGGTCTGTCAGTGTAAAGTGTGTTACACTAAGGCTTATAGTCAGTCTGTACTGAAGTACACACTTAAACAGCATGGTAAACTAGGTGTTTTTGTGTTGGGGGGGGGTTTATACCTTCTTTCTGTGTGTGTGTGTCTGTGTGTGTGTGTGTGTGTGTGTGCACGCGCGCACACTCTGTGGCAGTGTTTTGCACTTGTAAAGCTCCAAATTAGGTTTAAGAAGTGACAGGAACACCTTGGTCCAGAACATTGCATGCTGTGCTTGTGGGTGTTATGCATATGCACCTGTACACACACACACACACACACACACACACTTTCACAAAAGTTTAAACTAAAACTTGGGTTATTTATTCAGAATGTTTCATGTTAATATTCAGTGTCCCTGGGCTTGGAAAAAGAGCAGAGCATTATAAGTATGGTTACGTGTCGGATACACACACATCCACACACACACTGTTCATGCTTTGTTGCTACTTCAGGGAATGTGATGGAGGTAGTATGTCATTAGGATCACGCTATAGGCTACCTGATGCAGCCATATACATTACCTGGTTCTTACGGTGCACTCCATTTGACCTGGGATGTCAGAACGTCCAAATTCCCAGTATGAAACTTTAACTGGAACCCCCTCTGAAGTTGGAATTCAACTTCCCGAAAGTCTAGGGAACCTCACCACCCGTGACCTCGAATCCAAGATTATTAACTGGTATTACTACCAATGCCTAACCTGCCTGGAACTGGGGTTCCTGCTTGTGCTGGAATGCAGTCAACTCTGTGTGACATCATTCCCAGCTCCGACTTTCAGATCAGGATCAACAGCAACAATTCTTCCTGTGTTAAAGTGTGTACTAAATCATGCTGCGGTAATCCCTTTCCATGGGATTTGTGAACACCGTGCACACAATTTCATAATAGTCAGCTCATTGGAAACCAATGGTTGTTCTTGGTATGCTTTTCCAAGTTGCGTATCATCTTTCATGTTTTAATATAAGCCTTTCATAAATTTCCAGCATTATAAAATATCTCAGAGGGTTGGACTGGGTTGGACAGGGTTGGACTGGGTTGGACAGGGTTGGTCATGGTTGGACTGGGTTGGTCAGGGTTGGACTGGGTTGGACAGGGTTGGACAGGGTTGGTCATGGTTGGACTGGGTTGGTCAGGGTTGGACTGGGTTGGACAGGGTTGGTCATGGTTGGACAGGGTTGGACAGGGTTGGTCAGGGTTGCCTGCTCTGGAGCCTGGGCACTAGGAACTCTGGGTGTGAAGCACTCTACTAAAATAAGTGTTTTGCATCAGTTTTGTATTAACGCCCCAACAACTCCCCTTAGTCTTTCATTTTCTCAAGCTTCAAGTAAACAGGATTTCTGTTCTTTCACCGAAAAGGGAAAAGAGTTAAAATGATCATCTGTTGCAATCACATTTTGCTAATGATGTAACCAGACCAGCGCTGTTACTGCTTCTGCTGGCTAATTTAAACAACAAAAACGATATATAACGACAAAACAAAATTTTCTATCATAAATCTGTCCTCGACCACCCCCTTCCCCCCTCATGTGCGCCTAAAGTGTGACCTGATTGGCTGGGTGATTGTGAAAGCGTCTTTAAAAACACTCTGTAAGGTTCTTTGTGCAGACGAGGTGAGACAGTTTGGTCAGAATGGCTGTTGTATTGTGTGTCCTTTCACCTCGCCACTTTGTTTGAGAGCTCTTCTGTATTCATGCAGTGCATGATGGTTGCAGTGCAGCAAAATCTGTCTGGCCCTGTGCTGGTAATATGCAAATAAGAGAGCCTATGAGAGCCCAGCAAAAATTGTCATAACCAAATTCATGTAAATGCTATAACACACTCTCCCAGTGGCGAGGCCATTGTAGTGAAAATTTGCAAATTGGACATGTAGAGTTAGGTACTCGCGTCAGGCCCGGTTACCTTGTACCTGCACCCGAGCATGATATGCCCCCCCCCCAACTCCCCCTGACTTACGCTCACATTCCAGTTAACATTCTGTGCCTGAGCACATTTACATCATCACAATGCAACTTGCTTAGCACACTGGAGCTGATGACTGTACATACTTTGTGGCTTATTCAGAGTAGTTTTGGTCACTGTGACCCATGGCCCTCATGTATTATAAGTTTATTGATTATGCAACACAGTGATTTTTGGTTACTCATGCTACATACACTGCAGTACCAGACAAACCAGCAGTTAATACTCGCTGGGTCCCCCACAGGATCTTGGAGGGAACGTTGCACAGTCCTCATGCTGATGTTTGTTCAGGCCCCAGCATTGAATTCTGTTATTTGAGGCAGTGTTGCACGTCTGTCACGAGAACCGATTCTTGCCAGACGACGCTGGTAATGTTCTCCCAGAGGCTTTTTACGGCCACGCTGCTGGTTTTGCCGGAATTCTTGTAGCTATGGTACACTCTTAAAATGCTCATATTGTGAAAATCCAAACTTTGCTTCTACCTCCGAAATGCTATAACCCATCTCACTATTAAACTATATACACACACAGGGGTTAGACAATGAAACTGAAACACGTCATTTTAGTGTGGGAGGTTTCATGGCTAAATTGGACCAGCCTGGTGGCCAATCTTCATTAATTGCACATTGCACC
>JAOTRJ010000045.1:6919602-6929848 GCA_028564905.1 Leptodoras praelongus | reverse complement strand
TAGTCATGAAAATAAAGAAAACGCATTGAATGAGAAGGTGTGTCCAAACTTTTGGCCTGTACTGTATATATATAATATCTATAACCTGACACATAGTGTGAAACTCTATGTGGTTCTATTCTCACATAGGTTGCAATGTCTTCACCTATAAAGACATGGTATTGTTGTCATATGGGCATAGAGGAAGATTACGTCTGTTCCTTCATCACTGTATCAGGATGTGGATGTGGTCTAGTCCTATACTTTAATCTGCAGATAGTTATTAAATTGTCACGTTTGGTTCATTTCATTTCTGCAAATTATTTGACCATGAAGTACAAATTATTAATTATCCTCCGGCTGTGAGGTCAGTTAGTAATGGGTTTGACAAATTACTTAGACTGCATTCATTTACTTAAATAACAACAACATGAGCACTAATTCATCATGTAAACACTCACCTTCACTCCTTTTACTCCAGTGCAGTCACACTTCTGTCCAGACCCACAGCCATGACATGCCTGTGAGAGAGAGAAAGAGGCAGAGAGAGACAGAGACAAAGAGAGTGAGAGAAACAGGTAAGATAATATGCATTTGGAAGAAATAGTGTCCTTTCATAGACCTCCTAATGATTTCAGCACATTTTTTATAATCCATCTCTTCAACTGTTGAGCAAATGAGGCAAACAGGAACATTATATATAAATACGTTTATTATATATTACGATATGCCGCACACTTAAAGAACCCTGGTGCAAATGACATAGAAATCTGAAATCTTATTATTAATTTAATCTTTAATATATTTACTGAACATAAAGAATCTACCATTATCTTGTATATTATTATTATCTGTTTTACTTATAAAGGGTTTACAGCACCCTTTTCTTTTTCTATTTCCCAAAATGCACTGCAGCCTACAAACAACTAAAATTTCTGACCATACGCTCCACAAGCACCTTCACCAGAATACTGATCATGGACACCTGTTCACAGTCACAACACAATCAGCTGACAGTCAACTTATACGGACATTAAGTAACCGTAACGCTCGGTACGCTCGTGTCTGAACTTGCCATGTCAGCTTATTGTGTTCGCTGTTGCCTAGTTCTTTGATTCCTGATTACTGATGTTGCCCTCATATTGTTGTCTGCTGATCACCCGACACTTTTCCATGTTTTAGGCCAAGGGATTTTTGCCTGTAATTGTCTAGCACTCTGGGTTGCATTGACAAAGTGCTGATACTTATGTAAATGTAAATCTGATTCCACAGAGAACGAATACAATATATGCTTCTCTGGTGATATTAATACTGTATTTACTGAGTAGTCAAGTAGTCAAGTCGGTGTTTACTATCATCACAGCCATATATGAACTAACGTTTCTTCTGGGCCCAAAGTACAAGATGCATGAATAAGGTGCAAGAGGTAAGAGGTAAGAGTGAGGGGTGAGTACACAGAGGGGCAGAAGAACATAAATACTCCACATGACAGTAAGACACTGTAGTATCCATATGGTCAAAAGCTGTAACTAGAATGAACGTAAGTAAAGTATAACATGTCACTGCAGTAATGGATGTCATGTTAGAGGATGATAGTTTCAGGGACAGCGCTGTACTGTAATGAAGCAGAACAAAGTGTTGCTGTGATGTATGGCTGTGGTGTCCAGTAGATGGCAGTATTTAACTGGCTAGCACAAGAAGTACAGTATGAGCACATCATATTAAGTATAGTCAAGAACAAAACACACACACTCTCAACCTAAGCTGTTGGACAGATGATCAAATGGACCCCTCGCTCTGCACAAAGGAACCTATGTGCGCTTTAACATTAAGAAACCCTCAAAGCGTTTCAATGTTGCATCTAAATTTCAATACTGGATCAAGACTATGCATACCGAATAACATGTACTTAATACTTTTATATATTTTTCCTTATTGTATGTTGCACTGCATGCAAGATCTGATAGCACCTGTAAGCCAGACACAAATAAAGGTGTTTTGGATTCTGGTTGTTTAAAATGCGTCCAAGAACAGCGTCCACCCACATTCTCACATAACGCTGTCTCGAGAGGATTTGTGTGTTGGTGTGTTTTTCGGTTTCCTACACTGAATGTGCTGGAACAGAGAGTTCACGTAGGTGGTGGGGAGTTCAGACAACTCATGACCAGCTCTAAAGTCAAAAACACACACTCTCATATCTCATGAATGTCTCCGTGTACAAGTGAGAGCTTGAATGAGATATTAAGAGACAGACTAACAGATAGTCAAGGATCCGACTGCATGTATTTTAGACATGTAATATAACATTAATATACGAGTCTAATGTGTAATGTGACAAACGTGAGGCTGGAATGTAACACTCGTACTTTCTGAATGGCATACAGCGCAGATGAGGTTTAATGTGCAACAGCCAAACTTTTAATGATATCAACAAAAATCCCTAGCACTGAATCACACACACAAAAAAACCCAGACATCGGCATGGTACTGGAATTAAATTTTCAATATTCATGTTCAATATTTTCAAGAGAAAGCACATTTGCTCCAATTCCAAAATCATACCAACAGAAGCATTTCTGACAATGTAAAATAATAATATTATTTTTTTTATTTTTTCCAGTGCTTTCACTGCTCTAATGGATATCACTCCACCTTGAGCTTTGGGCAAATGTTTTTAAAAATGGTCAGCACTAAAAATTTGAGGAGGTGAAAAGTCCAAACATGTCTTACAGCGCAGATAATGATTCATTTCCAAACGGCTAAAGCCTGCACGAGCTCGCATGCCAAGCGAGTGGCTGTAACCTGAACTAGGCATTAACATCATCAGGGCTAAAACTTCCAAAGCCCCATTTCCTCTGAGTGTCAATGCAAAGCCTGTGCTTCTGCACAAATGCCAGCGGTGTCACATTCGCAACAGAAAGAGGGAGGAAAAGTGATTGGATTATAATCTGCCTCGCTTGGTATAAAGGCTTCTGCCAAATGAATAAATGTATATAAATGTGAAATGTAAAAGGAACTGCACCGATAGACAAGACACAGGATTCAAACCATGTAAATTCTATACCATGAATTAATCCTACAGATGTGCAGTTTATAATTAGACTCTTAAACTCTATCCAGATGGGATTATATTCTCTTGGTGACATCTGTAATGAAACCATTTATACATCTCCACTGTGAAGAAATGAATGTGGGATTAGGGAGTTTATATGATGCTGTTTTCCTGTGAACCCCAAGTGACCCTTGTTGCAGAACAAAATACCCATGGGCTGAACACCCATCGGACCTGATCCAGCTCCTCCTACCTGGATAGGGTTCGAGCTAAAAATATAAGAATATAAGAAAAGAGAAAAAAATGCATAACGAAAGAAGAAGAAGAGAACATCACACACAGTGTATTTTTAGGCTAGATGCATTTGTTTATTGTGTTGTTTCGTGTTGTGCAGCATTGTGTGCATTGGGGTTAGAGGTTAAAGTTAGGGTTTGGCTTATAGACCAAGAGTTGGATCAGATCCACACCCTGGATGATTGTATCAATCCATACATATCACACATTGTGTCATATGTTGTATTATATGACTTTACAGTTTGAATATACAGTATAGAGGTGAATTATTTATAATTATATTTATTTATTACAGACAGCATCTAAAATACAACTATTAATGCTACAATGGTTATCTGCTGGTAAACTAGCTTAATTGGTCACAGGTCAAAATGTCATATTTGTATATTTGTTGCTTACCGTTTGCATTATAGGCATCTTTTAGCAGTAACCAAACCTGTTACAATATCTGAAAATACTCCATAAAATAATCATTACTTAACATTACTTAGCATTCAGTAGGTTCAACCAGGCAGGTATCGCGTCATGTTCAAGCCACCTAGATTTCATATGATCACACATGAGCTCTACATGTAAAAAGCCAGTTTCTTGACAGATTTAACCTGTATGAGCTGAAGAGTACCAACGAGATATTGAAATACACTCCCCCCCAAACACACACACACAGACACTGAAAGAGCAGGATATGTGCCCCCTCCCTGTAATTAAATATCAAGTGGATAAAGAGATGATCATGGCAGCTCTTCTGTTCTACACATCACTGCCCAGTCTACATGCCTCCAGACTTTATTGTTCTCTTTCCAGACACTAATCAAAACACGCCATTTGATGTTTCGTTCTGTCTATTTCTCTAAATCCTGCTCTGTATTTCTGCCAATTTTAAAACCCTCTGTACACCTCTGTGTCCTCACCAGATCAGCCAAGCGCTGCCGTGAAAAGAAATCTGGCATTCAACTTGCACCGAGTACACACAAAGGCTCATAACCAAACCAAGCCAGAAGCAATAGAGAGCCACCTAGTGGTACATCAAAATATTGCAGTTGTTGGGTCACAGGTTCACATAAAGCCAAAAGAGAGAGAGAGAGAGAGAGAGAGAGAGAGAGAGAGAGAGAGAGAAAGTGTGTATGTGTTTACTCAGCCCCACATTACTTGTGGTCTGCTGCTGATGGTTTCTGTCTGCTCCCAGCATTCTTGGCCCTCAGATTATGCTGCATCAGTGAGCTGCTAATCCTCAGATCCACAAATACACATACAACCTCAGACACACACACACACACACAGAGCCTCACTATGTAATGGCCACAGGCTTAAATGTCTAGAGAAAACAGGCGGCCAACAAGTGCAGCAGACAGTGGAGCAGGTGGCAAGAACAAAAGCCAGAACGACATCCAGTTTAGCGTGGAGAGGTCATTATCTGATAACCCTCTGATAGCCAGGGCACAATGTATCTCTCTGTCACACACACACTGCAATTGAATAACCATTCTCTATCTTCAAATAACCTTGATCTGATCATAGCCCTGAAGTGACTTGGTTAACAGGTTGAATAGTACCTGAACGCAGTGCTTGTGTGTGTGTGTGTGTGTGTGTGTGTGTGCGCGCATTGATACAGAAAGATATGTGCTTATATGTGTATGGAAGGGACTAAAAAGTCATGAGTGAAATTCCACAGGCCTGATTATACACCTCTACCTTTATTGTTTTATACATACAATCGAGTTCCAGCATTAAAATACTCTTTAATCACTCATACAGTGATGCAAGAGAGAAGGAACTTCAAAGTATACAATAAAATCCTAGTTAATAAGTAGGTGAGACAATCACCAAGAAATCCATGCTGTCTGAGGCTGGGGGTAGGTGGAGTCATTTTCTGCCAAGACAATAAAATAAAGAAACCCATACTAATTTGAAGAGTGAGATCAGAAGTATTAAGATCATAGCTTGAATCTGGACAATAAAATAGACTTATATGTGTTTAATCATTAGGATATTAACCAATCATGTGTGTCTACGAGTTCACATACACTGAAGTACCAGAAAAACTGGTATACCAGTTAATACTTGGAGGGAATATTGCACAGTCCCCACACTGATGTTTGTCGAGGCTCCAGCATCGTGTTGCTTCGAATTGAGGCGGTGTTACACACCTATCACGTGAAACGACTCTTGCCAGTCGACGCTGGTCACGTTCACCCGGAATCATTTTACGCCCACGCTGCTGTCATAAGTTTGAGGTTTTGCCGGAATTCCTGTAGCCATGGTACACCCTTGAAATGCTCAGATCCAATTATTAAACCGCGTTAAAAAAGAACACAATTTTGATAGCTTCCATATATTCCTTAGTCTATCACTTTATATATGTGCTGGCGGATGCAACCAATGACGTGAATTGGCGACGTTGCTATGTATTTTGTATAGGCTCCAGTACCAGTTTTTCTGGTACTTCAGTGTATATGCATACACACTCACCATCCACTTAACAGAAAAATTTATATATTTATGCAGTTATCCTATCAGGTACAAACGTGCAGGTACAGGTGGTCAAGAGCTTCGTTAATGTTCACATCAGATTGGGGAAAAGTTTGCTGCTGCCAGATGGGCTGGTTTGAGTATTTCACACACATCAGTCTCTAGAGTTTACACAGAATGTTATGAATAACAAAAACCATTGAGTGAGCTATAGTTTTGTGGGTGGAAACATCTCTTATGATAAGAGACCACGGTCCAAGGAAAATGCCAGGAAGTCTATAGTAACTCATATAATCTCTACAACGGTGATGAGCAGAAAAGCATCTAACTCCAATCATCAAACCCTGAGATGGAGTAGCTGCAACAGCAGAAGACCACATGGGGTTGCACTCATGTCTGCCAAGAACAGGAATCTGAAGCTATTATGGGCACAGACTCAGCAAAACTGGACATGTCAACATTAGACTAAAACATTAGATTAAAAAAAAAATCACCTGTCCTTTTTCAAGTCATGAACTGTCCAGTTTGGGTGAGTCTGTGCCCTTGATAGCCTCAGGTTCCAGTTTGAAAGGATTTAGTGTCTTGGAGGAAGCATGTGTTATTCTTCACATACTACTTAGTTTGTAGGAAGCAGCAGAATATGGAGAGAGAACTGCTGAACAAGAAATTATCAGTATCATATCTTAATCTGAACTATTACCATCTCTGGAAAAAAGAATCAGTGGAAAAAAATGATAAGAGATAAGCAGAGAGGGAAGGCAGACATCCCCATCAAACCTCCCATAATAAAAACCCATTAATATAAAACTAATGCTCACTGTCTCAGTACTGGGCTCTGGGCTTCAAGATCAAAAACCTCACACAGTTTACCTTATTCTCAAGCCCTAAAAAGGCTCGGGCAGTGTGTTTTCCTACCCCAAGCTTTGTTTTTTTACACCTCTGCCTCAGTGCTTTCATCGCTTCATGGCATTTTATAGTTTCAAGGTCTGTATAAATTAGGAAGAAATACAGCATCCTAAATATTCTTCCTTTGCTATACTGCTGAGGCGTGATGACTGTGAAAATCCCCTCTCCACTGGAGGGAAATGTGCTGTGTCCTACAAATGTATTTCATTTCTGTTCCCCATGTATCTCAGTCACTCCACCCAATCACTTTAAGGGGTTCCTTTTCATTCTCTACAGATGGTATGTTTCTAAATCCCTGAGCATTTGACTCATGAGTTATGTTGAGTAATTATCTCTCAATCTGTATTGTGGGGAAAACATCAGCATAGCAATACAGAACAAATCAAGCCAGTCTAAAGCAAACTAATCAGCCAGATCACGCCAAACTAATTAAACACAATATTCTGAAAGACCGAAATGCACACAAGCATATATGTATAAAGGTGTCATGTTGCTGATGCTAGAATTCTGTAAATATCAGGTCGTAGTTTGCAAGTGAATCCAAGCCAGACATCTGTGTTTCTCTAATCACACATCACATGGGAAATCTAAACTCTCTCACCGCTGCCTGATTAGTAACCTGCCATCTGCGTGTGTTTTTACTCAAGCAATGAAAGGACTGTCCTATTAACTGCAGCCAATTCTCATAACAGTCCAGTTCTCAAGCCTTGTTGACCAAACAAGAAGCTCTTCAGTGAAGGTCAGTGACACTCCGCTCGCTCTCCCAGTCGCCTTCAGATCACCTCTTCATAAATCCTCCGGCATGACAATGCACCGGGCCATACTTCACTGGCTGTGAGAACATTTCTAGCTGTAAAAAAAACACTCCAGTCCTTCCACATCTACCTTATAGCCTGACTAGGCTCTGTGTGATTTCTTCTTGTTCCCAAGATTAAAACACATCCCCATGCGTAAGCCTGACAGAGCACGGGAATTCTCATTACTTTTTTTGGATAGACCTTGAATATTAACTATAATCTTTGAAAATACATTAAAAATGAAGCATGAGGTTTTCTCCATCATCACCGGTCTAGGTATAAGTATCTACATACTACCGAGCGTTCTAAGTAGAATCCTTTAGCAAACTATGACCCCTTAACTAGCCATATGTAAGTGTAGAAGAAACAAAATAAATAAATAAAAGCTATAGGACATCTCAACTGAGGTAACGGCAACAGTGAATTGCAGTTTAAAAAAACATGCTGTGTTTTATGTGAACTGTCAATAAAACACCTTTATCCACACAGGATTTGCTACAGCTAATTCTCTATTAGTGAAAAGACACATTTCAAACATTTATTCATTTTGATCATTATGGTTTGTAGCTCATAAAAAGCAGAAATCCAGTGTCTTAAATGATTAGAATATGTCTTTTGTGAACAGCCAGCCTTTTCAGCAACGACCTTCTGTGGCCTTGTGGAGGGTGTTGATGATCGTCTTCTCCACAACTTTTGAGTCAGCAGTCTGAACCATGATTGTGATTGAGCGTGCTGCACTAGACCAAGAGATACACGACATATATATATTGTTTGAGATACCGGATTTCTGATTTTCATGAGCTGTAAGGCATAATGATTAATGCAAAAAGGCTAGAAATATGTCGCTTCATATGTAATGAATATAAAATATGAACAAAATGAACTTTATTCTTATTTTTGGAGATGCACTAGTATATATACACACACATACACACACAAACATATATATATATATATATATATATATAGGGTTAGGGTTAGGGTTAGGGTTTTATATATATATATAATAGTATTATAGTGATACAGTACAGTAATAGTATTATAGTGCCGTTCCAATAAATAACTTTGTTCTTAATAAATGCTTGAATAACCATAAGAACTTTAGCATTTAAAGTCATACTAATCATGGGAATCCGTGTCAGTCAGTAAGAGACAATAATCCTCTCAGGCAACCAAAACACTATGAGATAAAAATATGCACACTGCTGCCATCGCAGGAACCTGAAACCACCACAAAGCCTGTAAATAATACTGACATCTAGAAGCCGAAGCTAGAACTGTATTTCAGAGGCTTTGTGAAAAGAAGACGCCGTCTCAGTCCTTTTTACTGACGAATAACTATTTAAATACGATCATGAATCTG
Organism: Leptodoras praelongus; assembly: GCA_028564905.1. NCBI lineage: Eukaryota > Metazoa > Chordata > Actinopteri > Siluriformes > Doradidae > Leptodoras > Leptodoras praelongus. The sequence goes on along the minus strand of JAOTRJ010000045.1, from coordinate 6,920,988 downwards.
CTGCTGGATTACTACTGCATGAAATAAAGAAAAAAAATTCCATCATAGCAGGAAAATCAGTTGAGAAGGCAGGAGGTAAACTGTGTACAGGCTAATGGAGTAAACATTTACGTGTCTGGGGAGAGGGGGATCAGTATGTTCAGCAATGCCTCTACACACACACACACACACACACACACACATGCATACACAGTTATTCCGAAGCAAGGGAAGCCCCCTAGTCATGTCCTCTAATAGCAAAAGCAGATGAAAGAAATAAAAAAATAACAGAAGTCAGGGTAAGGGAGGGAAAGATGAGAAGTACAGAAGATGAACAAGCAAACAAAAGATTTGAAGAGATATAAAAAGCGTATATCAGTATGACAAGTTGGCCATGCGTTCTGTACAGACGGAAAACACAATTATGTCTCTCTGCACGCTGCAGTAAGGACATGTCTTACTGACATTGTACTCCTTTATCCTTATTTTGATCACCTGAATGTCTGTGTTTGGACAGAACAGCCACACTTAGCACATCTCAGATATGTCAGCATGGCAAATTATAGACCTGGACACCATGTCTATAATTATTCATTATTATTAATGATTATTTAATTACTTAAAAGATATTTCATTACAAAAAAAGCTCATGGGTTGTTAGATAAATGATCTGAGGGCATTTCAGCCAATTATCCATGTACAATTCCAAGTTTCCTCAAGCATCACCTGAAGGCTCCTAGCATTCCAGCCAGGACACTGGAACTACTTCCTTGAGGTTTCTGTTATAAACTAACCTGAGACAGACATTACAATCTGTGGTACAAAAGAGGAAAGGTTTCTTCATAGCAGTTCAGAGCTGTACTTAGCCGATTCTCAGTCTGTGTTCTTATCTGTACTTGTGTTCTTGCTTACTTCAGAAATATCATAAGTCGCAGCCCAAGTACTGTTCTATTCAAAGATCTACACCTATCCAAGTACAGTTTAAACACCTGGATGTGTTTTTGCTCCGCCCATATTATCTAGGATTCATCGGGAGCTGAGTCGTGTGGACTCGGGACAATCAGATATCCCAGAATGCATTTTGCACCAAGCTCAGCATGATAGAAGTGGAAAAAAACTTAATAAGAAATACTGTTGTTGTTGTGTTATGAAATGAAACTATAAGATTTGTAGGCGGGGATGTCGTTCTTTAGACTTAATAGATAAATGTTCATTTATCAGGAAACAGCTATGTGAAAACGTGCACTGACTTTTTCGGAGATGTGCGGTCACGATAGCAGGCGACATCAAGAACATCAAGTACACTGCTGTTCCAAGAATATTTAGAGACGACAGAAAACACATACAGCTCTGAGTAACACACATAGGTTCAAAAAGAAGACATGCTGTGGAATGCTGGCTGAAGGA
>JAOTRJ010000045.1:6705760-6731837 GCA_028564905.1 Leptodoras praelongus | reverse complement strand
TCCCTCTGACCACTGTGCAGGACTTGTATATGTCATTCCCAAGACGAATTGACGCTGTATTGGTCACAAAAGGAGGCACTACACCATACTAATACATTATTGTGCTCTAAAATGACAGGTGTTTCAGTTTCATTGTCTAACACCTGTATAAGTGGATACTGCATCACACACTGGCTTCTTTTGTTGGTTACGTGATCACCTGCAAGACACAGGTCTGTGAATTTATTTCAGGATTTAATCTTGACAATGCTGTGAGCAAACTGATGCACTCTTCGAAAAATAATTCAACAGCCACACCTAACAGCGTCAAGATAGGATGGTTGGGATCATGAGTCTGGGTTTCTCTCTCTCTCTCTCTCTCTCCACCATGTCTCAGGGTGTAGTTAAACACAGGCTTGGAAGATCGCTTCTTTTAAAGTCAATACAAGCAATAGGAAAGACAGTGTCCTTTAATTAATAGATGAATTACACTCCAAGTTTATCAAAAGCATTTAATATTAATAATCATAGTAATGTCACACAAATTCATGAAGTGTTTAAGACGTGTCTGGCTCAGTTTGCTTTCTGTGTGAACTCTCTAAAACAGTGCAGAATTTTAAATAAATGACCACAAACAGAAGATATATTGCAACAGGAAAAATAGATTTTTTTTTCTTTCGGAACAAAACTGAAAGACAGAGTAGTTCAAAAAGAACAGCACCTTCTGTATCATCATTGTAACCAACAGTTTCATTATATGTGAAGTAACTGATTCAAGCTTAAGACAAAATTAAGAAGAAATTACAGTTTCAGTCGAGTGACTAATTCGATTCACACTTAACCTCATTCCAGTAAAATGCCACAGTATTTACAGATTCACGTGATTTTTTTCAAACAGAAAAAATGCTTAAAAACAATCAATATATGATAACCAACTGCAGTCAGACTTGATATAACCGGATTCCGCCTCATGGTCGGCATGGTGACGGTGTCCTCTCATAAAACATTTCAGATAAACTGAAGCACCAAGAAATATGTAGATACTTGGGAACAGTGTTCAATTTTCTGCTAATGTTGGTTTTTAAAAAAAGTGGCCTTTTACCTCCCTATACGAAAGACAAATCTCAAAATACAAAATTACAAACTACAACTGATCTGACTACAGTCTACAGGAGAGAGGAGTCGGCATCCCTCATACTATCCTCATGGGGCTTTCTATCATCAGCCCATGAGGACAGTGGAAAAGCCAGAAAACTTTACTCCTTTTATTGACCCAGCGCCCCTAAAACTCTCCTTTCAAAACTTACTAAAAATAATGGAAAACAGACAGTTCTGATAACCCTAATCAAGGAGAACATAATATAGTCAATAAATAGGAGAAAGAAGTTAAATAAAATGTACAATTGTTTTTTTTTTTAAAAAGTGGGTAAAGAAAAAAAAATCAAGTGAATAAATCTATATTAAGCAAAGAAAAAAAAGAGGTAAAACAATTCACTAAAATCAATGACAAATTGTAATCTTGCAAAAAATATATATATATTTAATGGAAAAAGACCTGATGTAATCTTAAAATGCTCTTGTAACAATGGATTTTATTTTAAGGAAATAAAATCATGACATTAACTACACCAGCTTCTCAGACAGTATCTAAAATTGAAAAAGTTTTTTAAAACCCGTATGTTTTGAACCATTCCAAACAAAGTTTTTTTTTTATTCTTAATGCTTTAGAAAAATGTTCATATATCTATTATTAGTATTATTCATTTATATCTTCACTAAATACAAGTCACAAGGCCAATATGGTATACATCTAGGCTGTTCTAGATTTTAAAATAAATTAATAGAAAAAAAACAGCACCCATGAAAAATATAAACAGCATTTACACATTTCAGTATTCAAGACAGAAAGAGAAAACAAAAGTAATAAAAATGCAAACAAAGTACATAAAACCCGAGATGCCATTTTTGTCATTAATTACACGCGACAGCACAAACTGCGTTCCGCTGTAAAGTCCCTTAAAACCAGTCAGAAGTTGGTATGTTGGGTTGCTGTCTTATTGGCTGATTAGTTTTGTAAACAACATGATGTAAACTGGTTTATGATTGGCTGTTAAACGCGCAGTAGCAGTAGTAGTAGTAATAAAAAAAAAAAAATAAAATAATTACAAATTGCAAGAAAATAAAACAGTAAAGTTTTCACTAAAACAAAAACAAATTCTCCTGGTAAGCAAGACTTTTGGTTATGGCTGGGGTGGATGGCAGAATTGATTTCACCGTGAGCTGGAGGCCTAAACGCAAAACAAGAAGAAAAAAAAAGAGATTAATACAAACCCAGAACTTTTTGGAGTGTTGCAACCATACATTTTTACATTTGTTTATATAATGTTTATATATATATATATTCTCCCTAATTTAGTCGTCTCCAATTCCCACCCGTCAGTGCTTCCCCCCTCGTCCTCCGATACACGTGACGCATGTCGCCACCTCTTTTCGAACTGCTGCCCATGGAACCGTCGGTGGCAGGTCACAGCGCGCCCGGAGGAAAGCGCCACCTCTTGTATGCATGAGCTCACAGACGCCCGTGACTAGACAGTGTCGCGCTGATTGACATGGGGGAGACCGTATGCTGCCCCTCCCTCCTGAGAGCACAGCCAATCTTGCTCTCTGAACTCCCGGCTGCGGCCAGCTATAGCATCACCCGGATTCAAACTCACGATCTCCGGATGATAGGGCGAACGCGTTGTTGTTGCGCCACTCGGGAGCGCAAACATTTGTTTATATTTAACAAATAGAATTAAGTTCATGATTGAAAATAACTGAAGCTTTAGAGAATGAACCCATTACAGATTTTTATTGCCTTTCTAGAAAGTGTCCCAACTTTTCTGGAAATGGCGTTTGTAGATGGCAGTAGATTAGAGTACAATTTTAATGCAGCATAATTTCAGTGTCACTGTTTGCGTATAGCATAAAGGAAGTGTAGTGTGTGTATATGCATCTTCTCACCAAGCTGAAGGTGTCGTAGGTGTTCATCAGGTCCTCGATACGGCATTGTTCCAGCACCACTACATTAGAGAGGTTAGGGCTGCGTTTCCTGGCACAGTCCTCACAGTGCACCATGTACATCTTCTTACCGCCGTTCTCACTCGTCACAAACAGCAAGTTAAAAACCTCCACCTTTAAACAGAAATGCATCATATAGGTCAGGGGACTTCAACTAACCTTCATAAAGCTCCAGCTCTGTAGAACTCTCTGGCTCATGTAAGCCTGGACATGTACCCATCTCTTCATGCTTAACCATGACCTTAAAACTAATATCATATTTTGTTTCATAGTAGTGCTTCACAGGACCGCGTTTGTCTCTGAAAGCTAAGGAAGGTTTAGCTTTACGCTTAGTATTTGCCATTATACTCTTTCATCTATCCCTGAAACTGCAACTGTTGTGACTGTAATATTTTTGAAAACTCAGAATGTCATACAAATGCCGAATATATAACACCAACTGTACTACAGTGAACAGCCAAGACATCTGTTCTGAGCTCGATTTGGAGAATAAATGCGTACTACTTTGTCCGCTTGACTTTATGCATTTTGTATTCATCACTGACTTTTATGTCAACAGGAGAACGTGGGAACTTTGCCCCTTAAATGAGGGAACAAGCTGAAAATGTACTTTTATTGGGCCCAGATATCTACAGACAACAAAGCACTTCTCCAAAGAGGCTCTGTTCTCTGAACAAAGCCACTTTATGAGCTAATGATTAAGCCTTGTAGCTGCTCTCTGGATGAGCTGCCTTCAGCTAAATAATTTAGATAAATTCATGTGTTTGTCCACATCAGAGAATCTACTTCAAACTCTGAGCTTGTTTATGTTTAGACAACTAAAGCTAAACTACAGTCAGGTTTTTCATAGGTTTATCAAACCTACTACAGTATTTATTCCAAGTACTCATTTCAGCCTGATCAATTACTTTGCTGGAGCCACATGTGGACGGTCTGCCAGTTGTTGACAAAGTAAAATTGTTTGTATGTTGTACATGTTCTCAACTGGTTTCAGTATGAGGTAAGTGAATGAGCACGCTGAATTACTCACATCACACTCGTTGCAGTAGTAGGCTGGTTCGTCTTTTACTCTGCTCTGGTAAGAGATCTTCTTCCCTGCAGCTACCAGCTGGTCTCTCAAAATTTGAATGTGCTTCAGGGACTGCAGGAGACAGTGTCTGAAAATGCATGAAGAAGTTATCAAGTACAGTTCACGTTCAGGGCATATGATTAATTTAATATCTTTTAAACTAAGCACCTGACTGAAATATGCTTAATACCTTACACTAGAACCGCTTTGAACAACGTAATTACACACACATTTCCTTGTGACAATATGTAGCAGATACTCACTTGATCATCTTGTAAGTGTCGGGGTCTGTAATTTTAACTGTGCGGGCCACGTTCCAGGAAACGTGAATCATGGGCACGATGGATTTAACCTTCTTCACCTCGTTCCATTCAAACCTTTCCAGAGCCAACTGGTACTGGTATGCTTAAAGAACAATAACATGCACACAGTCACAAGAGTGCCAAAGAAAGGCTACAGAAGAATGACCGAATTACTGTTTTTTAAGGGGCCACTTACCATTCAGTGGACCCACATTCCATGCAATGTTATTGCACCAACCCACAGCCTGGACCCAGTGCACGGCGCCTGCATTGATCCACACCAAGTCTCCAGGCCTCTGGATGAAGCGGTACACCGGAATATTGGCGTTGTAAAGATCCTCCAATACTGGCCACCACGAGCCAGTCAAATAATCCACTCCATGCCTGAAAGTCATAATGGAAAATAAGCGATTAACCAATTATATCTCAAAAGAACGAGCGCAGAGAATTACATTAGGCTAGAGTTAGATAGATTAGAGTTTAGATTAGATTAGAGTTAATCTAAAACTCTAGGATCATATTTGTGGATCACAAAAGCCGAGTCAGTGATTTACACGAATGACACGGTGGCTTACTTCTCACAGATGTCACGGATGGCATTCCAGTAGTTGTCATGGACAGCAAACCACTCGCAGTCTCCAGGGCCAATGTTTATGTTCACAGAGCAGAAATTGTTATTCTCCTGGTGACCTATGAACATAGATGCATACATATTAATCACAAGAGCAACAATATGCAGATTTCTTTTGTCTAGTTAACATTTATTGTATAGCGAGTTTACAGTTTATTAGGTACACCATCCACTTATGTGTACTTTATAAGAATACAGCAAATGATTTTTGCTCCTGTGCTGCTATGTACACTATTTTTACCCTCTACTGCATATTTCCAACCCTGGTCCTGAAGTAACCCCTGTCCCTGTGTGTACTTGACTGGGTTTCTTAATCAAAAGAACTACACAGCAACAGCTAGGTGTAGTAATTGCCTCTCCCAAAAAGTGACCTGGATGATTTGTCTGATAAAATCACCAAGGAATGTAGACAAAGCAGAGTGTGCATATTAAACTGGGAAGTCAGTGTATTCGTCATTAAAACACGCATGAAAAGCGCCTACCTGGTGTGCGACTGCCAGGGACCTTCATGTAAAGCTGTACAGTGTTCATGCCTAGTATGGTGTGGCCTACATGACTGAGCATATTGCTACTGGAGGACACGCGCATGAATGCTGGCAACTTCTGCAGTTCCTGTAGCTGGGGCTTCCACCTGCAGGCAAACAAAACATACATGATTAATAGCAGGAATACAAACGGATGTACACGAGGGCCAAAACTAAATATGTAAATTTTTATGTAAAGTAGTTTCACAACATCCAACTTCTTTTGGTTAAAAAAATGTGGTAAATGGTTCTGAATGTACTGGACATGTATTACAGTGTAAACTGCTAGACTGACTACTTGAGGTTTCTAGAACCAGGTTTTCCAGGCACAAAGATTTTTGCAAGACAAATATAAGAGACTATAAATGATACAAGTCATTTTCTTACCTCTTGGGATCGGAGAGGTCAATGTTGGTACCAAATTTGATGATTTTCCCCACAGGTTTCTGCTCTGAACTGAGAAACACAGGAAAGAATGCATGGACGTGTTACTAACTAAAATTATAGAGTCTGTACTCCACGAGATCCCAATATTGTCTGATTTAAAACACGCTTCAAATTGTCTATTTTAATTAGCTTTTATTATACCTCGAGCCTGAGCTTGAGAAGTTGCTGCCTGTGCTGTCTGAGTTAATGACAGGTTTCTTCTCATCTTCATCATCGTAATCCTCATCATCACTGCCTTTCTCTTCCTATGAGAGCAGACAAACAAAACGGAGTTATTTCAACTGATTCAGTGTTATTAGCTAAAGAAAATGACTAATATTACTCTCAAACATTAAAAACTTATTCTGACCTGTAGGCTCTCCTGAAAGCTGGAGGCCTGGTACTGGGCGTATTTGGCTATGGTGGTGTGTGATCGGCTGCTCTCGCACAGCCAGATTTGCCCAGTGCCACTGGAATCCCAGTTCTCATCAGCTGGCTGCTGCACTTGAGTCCTCACCTCCACTGCGTGTTCTCCGTTTGCCTCCACCAGCGACTTTGTGGAGAAGAGACCCAAATCTGTATCCAAAGAAAAATCAAAAAGGGAGACACAATCCCAACCCATAAAATTATTGAATGTAGATTTTTTTTTAATACTGAATTCTTTGGCAGGAAATTCTGATGCTGCACTTTGTGTTGTACTCACTCAGTCTGAGAGAACCTGCTAGTCCTCTGATGACCGTAATGGGGTTCTTGGAGTCTGTACAGAATTGAAACAGCACAGGAGAGAAAGCATCCCTCTTGCTCTCCAGCTGTAATAGAAAATGGCAGAATATCAAGAGCAAAATACTATTCTGCCTTATTTGTAATATGGCTACTCATTGTACTGTATTTGTAGCATTCAGTCATATATATTATTATGGCAACAACTGAACCAAACAAGGAGCCATGAGCTGGTGTTTATGATGCACTTACGTATATACTGGGTGTGGGAGGGTTTAGCTTTTCCCTTGGCACTGGATGCTCCATGTTAAAAACAGGTTTCATAGAGAAAGTTGGAAGTAAATAGGACTCCTTGAATTTCCCCTTAATTCGGGCACCCCTGAAACCAATACAAGTCTTTGTTTAATATTCATTTTTCTTGTAGCAAGTTAAAGTAATCCTCAGCATAGCAGTCGTTTTTGTTATATGTACACACTCACTGACTGGATACTTAGGGTCATGAGTTCTTATACTCCGAGCAAGTTAACTTGGTACGAATTTAGTGAAAATACCTATATTTAACAACTGTGACTACCACTCACTTGCATGATCGGATGATTTCGCTGGCTGTGTTTTTGATGGTGATCTCCCCGAGTGGAATTCTCTTCTCCTCAACTTCAGAGGCAATGAAGGTTTCTCTGTCTCCACTTTCCACTTTAATGAGACGAATCTTCAGCTCTTTGGGTGGACCATCCGTCAGAGCCTTTAACTTCTGGAAGTCTGTAGAACCCAATGAAGGTGAAGACGATGAATGATCTGATGAATAACTTCCTGACTTAAAACTCTTCTCCTTGTTCCGGCAAACCCATTCCTCTTTTTCACCTCCTTCCTCTCTCTTTTTCTTTTTCTCTCCTTCTCTTTCTTTCTCCCAGACATCTTTTTTATGACTGTCTACATGGCCCTTTTTCTCTTTGTGTGGTTTACCTTCCTTGTGCCTTCGGCTTGAGCTTGATGATGAAGACAGGGACATCATTTCTTGTTTTTGTCTGTGTTTTTTCTTTTTCTCTTTCCTTTCCTCATGTCTTTTGCTACTGCTACTGCGTTTGTGTTTCTTCTCTTGGTTACAGTCTCGCTCTCTCTTTCTGTCACTCCCAGTTATGTGCTGCACTTGTTTCTTACTGTGGTCCAAATATGCTACTGAGGGGAGTTGGTGTCTGTTTAGCATCACCTCACAACTACGACCCAGCTCTGCAAGCGAGGATTCTGAGATTGTTGTGAGCTTAGGCTTCCTCTCTAACTCTGTGGTATCCTTTACAATACTATGATCTATTTCATCCATCAGCCCTTTTCTCACTGCTTCTTCCTCCTCACATCCAGAGAGATCGGACTGGCCAATTCTAACATCACCTTTTCTTTCGGGTGTTGATCCTGTTGGTGAGAGAGGATGGGTTTGTTCGGAAGTAGGCTGGGCTTTATGGCTAAAGCCTGGGTGACTGGTCGAGCCTGAAGTGGGAGAAATGCTTTGTTGTCTGCAGATATCTGGGCCCAATGAAAGTGACGAAGAGTATTTCACTCCTACCAGAGCTGAAGGAGGTGGTCGACCAAATGGTCCTCCGCGGTAGGCATACTTCTGTCTCTCCAGCACAGAGGCTAAGTTTTTAAACATGCTATTCACACCAGTCTGATGGAGGTGTGGCCTCACAGGTGGTGGAGAACAGGAAGGTGTATCGTCCTCTTGTTCTGCTTCTTCCTCATCATCCTCCTCCTCCTCAAACTCACTCTTCACTCCCTCTGATAGTCCATAAAGCTTGGCCAAGTCACTGTGGCGATAACTACTTCCTGTGTTGCCAACACCGCTGTCTTGAGATTGAGTACGGTCAGATTTTTGGATGACTTTTAATGGATCCTCCTCTTCTTCAAGCGAAGAAGTACGGCTGCAAGGGGATGCCAAAGATCCCTGACGACTCAGGACAGGTGGGCTAGCATGGGTGTCTGTTGAATAATCTTCTGTAGATGGCTGTTTCAGGGCAGGCATGAGGTCAGGGGCAAAGGAATAACTCTTTACAGCTGCCACTGTGTGAGAAAATGGTAGCTCTGGGTCAGGCTGCCCACCAATCTGGCCAGAGTATAGTTCCTCCTCCTTCTTAATGGACTCATCCAACATCTTCATAATGTTTGCCAAACCATCAGGCAAGAGCTCAGATGGTTCCTCTTCAAACTGGGCACTATCTGAATCCCCAATGGAGCTACTGGCACTGCTGCTTACACTGCTTAGCCCACCACTTGTCTGCTTGTGGAGATTGGCTAGACTTGTGTCTTTTGGTGAGGAAGATAGTAGAGTGTCCCTGGGAAAGGCCTGGTAGAGTTTGGGGGGTTCTCTCAGGTTTGGAAGGTTTGATACAGGGCCCACAGCCTTGATGTTATGAGAGCTCTTCTGCATGGTAGTGACTTTGGATGAACAGGAGGATGTCTGTACTGTTTTATTTAAGGAAGGTGTTGGGAGAGGTTTGGAGGAACATATAGATGTAGGAATCCCTGAGGTAGGAGTGAGTGAAGCATTCCATTGGTCTCTCTGCCTCTGCTTTTCACGGGCATAGTCTGTTTGAGGGGTGAGAGGAGGTGGTCGAGACCTTTCTACTGGATTTATAGTAGGTGCCAACTGACGTGTAGGCACACCTCCCCTGCTCAGCCAGGGGTAAGGTGGGGATGTCTGGGTTGATGGTGACACTGTGGAAAATGTAATGGCTGGAGACAGACATGGAGGGGGTGGATCAGTCACACTGTTTGACAGCAAGCTCTCCAGATTCTCAGTTGAAGATTCCTCATTTATCTTTTTGTTTCTTACTTTGTTACTCTCCTTGGTGTGTTGTCTCTCCTCTTCCTCCTGTTCCTTCCTTCTCTCTTCAGCTCGCATATGGTCCTGAAGCTCAGCATCAAGCTTTTGGAGTGCCTCCTCAATGGACTGTTGGCTAGAGATATTATCTTGATTACATGGCCTTTGATATATATGGGCAGGTGGCACCTGAGATAAGATTGGGGCTGCCTGGCGAGATAGTTCATGACGCACAGAGTCAGACTGTTGCTGAGGGGCTGTGTTCACAGTGATGGACACTGCAGGCTGTGTGTGATGAAGGGGTGAACTTGCAGCCTGCATGAGGTTGTCAATAGCCTTGCTGGTGATGACACTATTTCCTGATCTCTGAAACCCTGAGCTGAGAGAGGAAGGAGGAGAGGACACTTTGGGGGAATAATGGGGTCTGTCCTGCCTTTGGTGGGGTAGAGGGGGTTCCTGATGATGAATTTTTGCCTCCTGTTGGTGGTTTGTATGGCTTACTGTGCCAGACTGGTCTCCCTGATACTCCTGGTGTGAGAGACCTTGTGCAGATGGAGTTGGATTGGGGTTTGAGACTGAAGGGTGTGCAGTCTTCCAGGTTTTAACTGTGCTGATGTTAGTAGAGGGCACTGAGCTCATGGTGGGAACAGTGTCCATACTACTGTAGAGTCCCATAGAACAAGGAGGACCTGAAGGTTCGAGAGGTGGTATTGTGGAAGTGATGACAGGTGCACGAGCCTGAGAGGTGCCTTCATCCTGATTCTGCCCAGAAATACTCTGCTGTTGCTGCAGAGATGAAGAGGAAACCTGAGAGTCCATGAATCTGTGATAAGGTCTCAGCTCCTAGAGAGAAACAGATACGGATTTAAACATGTAAAATCATGATGAAGTTGATTTTTATAAAACCATCATTTAGATTACAGATATTTCAGTAAATTTGTATGGGCATTGTAGTAACATATTTAGTTTCTGGTTATGTCCAATTATTTTCTTCTGAACTGTACACTCACTGAGGCCTGGTTATCATGTTTGATCTGGTTCCTCCAGGGCTTATGAGGGTTGCCTTGAGGTGCTGTGGTCTGTGTCCCACTGTTGGAAGAGGGGCTGGTGGTGGGAGGCAGCCTTAGAAGGGGCTGGATCTTGGGGTGTCTGTAAGGCACGGCGGTGTGGTGTGCTGGTGTGGGGACAGGGCGTTCTCCAGCCAAGGACAATGAAGGGTGTGGCAGGGGTGCCTGACTGCCAGACCTCACCTCAGAAGGATGCACTTTGTGGGTGGGAATGACCTGGTGCTGCCCTGGAGTCTGAGCAGAAGGCTTGTTGTTTGGGAAGAGGAATGTTGTTTGGTGGACATGGACATTATGAGAGGAGGACCCCAGAGACTGTGGTGATTGAGAAGGTTTAAGGGGTTGGGCAGGAGGACCACAGGCTTGTTCATAGCCCCTGGTAGAAGAGATGGGAGGTGGAGAGCTGGGTGAAGTTTTGGAGGATGGGAACTGTTTGTAATTGCAGTCACCCATGTCTTGTTTGCGCAAAGCCTATAAACAGACAATGAGGTGAATGAACATATTAGATGAATGGACATATTTGACACCAAATTCACATTTAGCTGTAAAGCAAATCAGGAAAATAAAGACTATAAAAAAGTGCAGATGTTACAGAATCTTCCATGGTTTAAAACTTCACTGACCTGAAACTCATTGTGATCCATTTTGCGTTCTACTGGGTTCCAAGTTGTTGTCCCCTTTTGCAGAGGGGGATAATGGGAGTGAGGTTGCTGCAGCATGGGCAATGAATTTCCCACTGACCCTGAGTATTGGTGGGTGGCTATCATACGCTACAAAAGAAAAACAGAAATTTTATTTAATTTAATTGTTATTCACTAAAACATTCATCAAACATAGTACCCCATTACCAGCATTCTTGATTGTTAACAGTTAAACATTCTTGATACACTAGTAAGTGGTGTTTTAAAAGTAAAAGTAACGCATATCATATTGATGCATATCAACTCTAAGTGAAATATGTAATGTTATGATGTATACAAGTGTTTAAAGGTGTTACACCATGTAGGTGATGAGGTAGCACTAATAAGCGAGACAACTGACCAGTTTTTAGCTTGATCTGTTTAGGTGGTGCTCCCTACCTGCTCTGAGTCAGAACTCCTTTTCCTCTTGTTTGGGCTGGGACAGTCCTCATTAGACCTATTATGGGGAAGAGGGGTCTGCTGGATGACCGAGTGCTCTCCTAGAGGGGGTGCTGGCCGCTTTAACTGGCCAGCATGAGAGTAAGGGCCCTTGGGAGGCTGCTGCTGCTGTTCAGACTGTTCCCACAAGTCTGGGATTGGAGGGATGCGCCTGGAACCATGTTGCAAAGGAGGGGGACCATACTGGGAGAAAGAGGCCAATGTTAAAACACATACCATCCCTCAAAGTTGACATAAAAAACTATTATAGCTTTATCTAACTTTTTCATCACCAGCAGAGTTTTTTTATGAAAAGAATTCTAGAGAAATTCGCAATGCAACTGTGGTGATTTAGTTCACACTAAACAGGCAGTTAGTTAGTCAGTAGACAGTTAGTAACGGCAAAGCACTGAAGCTTTATCATTTTATCACCTTTAACAGCTGGTTGGCTCGGGCTGTGAGGTGTGCAGATGGTCCAGCATTGTATCCATTGTGCAAACGGGCATGATCATCAGTGGGCAATGGCTCATAATGCTGACCAAGTGTATCCCATGGCCGGGGAGGGACTGGGGGCATCCGGAGATCCCTGTGTAACCCTGGCAACAAGGCCTGAGGCAGGTCTGGCTTTTCCCCTCCACGTGCCAGTGGCCTAGGGACACAAATACAATATTGGGTAAGGTTTTATTTAGCACTGGGTAAACTGTAACAGTGTATGTGCTCAAACACTCACCCACTGCTGTAAAATTTGTTTGGAGGATTTAGTCCTGTCATGTGACTCGGTAGGAAGGGAGGAAGGAACTGAGATTGTTTACCAGGTGAACACCTGTAAGAAGATTCAGAATGTTTAATAGCAACAAATCACAATGTGCATTATGGAAAAGCAAATCCCCTGTATATGTCAACTTATAAACAGATCCTGGCCTGTCTTGGTGCAGGTCCATGGTATAAAGAGGTAAGGAGGTGTATGTACCTGGAGGGAGGAGGCCAGGCACGACTACCCATGGGAGCCCATGGTCCCCGGTTGGCTCCATCCAGAGGGAAAGGGTCCCGTGAGGTGCGTGCGCCAAATTGTTCCACGGTGTGATGCATCCAGCCTGCAACATAAATGATTATCATTTATGAATATACAGAAAACATCTAAATGTTAAAAGTGTAATGAGAGAATTTGCTATAGCTTAATATTCATTAAAATACTAAACATTACAAAAAAAAACTTGCATTTCTAGATCATTTTAGAAATTAATCCAAAATTATGATAATATTATAAAACTGGTAATATGAGCCAATGCTAGGATATATTACTCATGAAAATCAAGTCAAAACTAGTTTCCTAATTCAGGTCTGACCAATAAAAATCACAGCTAATCTTATGTATTTAAAATCATACTCTACTTATTCAGCCTCCACGGTCAGCCCCCCACATTAACAAGTATCCTTATGAGTTTTAAAATATAAAAAATATTTAAAAAGACACTACATGTGATTTGGCCTGTGTGTTGTCTGTAGTTACTTACCACACTAGCTGTGAACGTGAAGCCCTCCACAGCAGCAGAGAGAGGGCCGCACACCAACACTCACAAGCTGTTTGGAGAACTGCAGAAAGAAACGACAAAAAACTAATTTTCCAATTTAGAAATGACCAGATATGAAGTCCACACACCTTAAACATTAGCTGGCAGGATTCTAAGAGCAAACATCTCAATTATTTATGCATCAAAACTGTCTTCTCATCAGCACTGTTCTCTGCATATGGCAACAAATATTAATATAATATTTACAACAAATATATCAAATATGCCATTATTTTTAACATGCTCTCTGAAACTAAAATTCTATACAACAAGTAATCAAATAATAAAAGTTTGATTTAGGTTGTTTTAATCAACCAGGGTCACATCTCAGTTTATCAAATCATTTGTTACACTTGAGCTCAACAAGGTCTCAGCAGTATTATTACTGCAAGCAGCATGTAGGGGGCAGTAAGCATGTGGGAAGGTGTGTGTGTGTGTGTGTGTGCGCCTGAGTGGAGCACAGATGGACTAGAGGGAGATCACCTATAGGAAGGGTGTACTGAGGTCATTATAAACCTTCCTGGGGCCTCCTGGCACAGCCAGAGAGAAAGAGAGAGAGAGAGTGTGTGTGTGTGTGTGTGTGTGTGTGTGTGTGTGTGTGTGTGTGTGTAACACATGGGGAGGGAGAAGCAGAGGGCCATTTGGAGCCTAGCCAGCAGTGTGTGTGTGTGTTTGCTTGTGTTACACACTTGTGTAAGCATATAGCCTTCTGCTAAGCTTTGACTGTGGTGGTAGTGTTCTGCACTTGTGTGTTTGTGTGTAGAACAAGAAAGACACCAATGCTAATCTTATTAGGCCAGACATATTTGAGGGGAGGGGTGAGGGAATGTGGGGGTGCATGGGATGGGTAGAAGCAGTAAACGATTGTGCTGAACCGGATGGACTGAGTGCATAAAAGGTTTAAAATACTTAAAATCTTAAGATAGCATAAAAAACTAAAATTACAGCACTCCACTCTCCTAGAAGGGAATGGGCCGTGTTCATATCACTCACACACTCCTTCCTATACAACCAACCAACCAACCCACATACACAATAGTGAGCAAATAAAAACAAATTTGAAGCAAACATGAGGCACCCTTTTTCAACACTTACACCATGCTGTATTTTAAGATAGCTGTGTAGCAAGTGGATGGATGACACATCGCTGTTCAGGAGAGCCAAAGTGTGCGTGTCTGGTTAGAGCCTACACTGCCCACATTACCTCCCATTTTCTATGGTTCTCCATGTTCTGTGCTATTTCAAATCCTCTGTGATATTTTAGGATCTGGGAAAGACAGAAATAATTATGACGCTGCTGTTCAGTGCTGCTCCTCCTATTTCACAGTAAGTTGTTGTCTAGGTCTCGCAGCTCAGGAAACACAGTGTCACGATTTTCTACCACTCAATTTAGCATGTAGTGTCTGCAAACAGCTGTGACTGTTGGCGAGTCATACTGCTGAATTACACTAGCTGAAATGACTGAAAAGAGGAGATGTGTCAGGTGACTAATCAACTCAAATCTATCGATCTGACATATCTTTCCTTCAATTAAGGGTAGAAGTGCTAATATTAAACCGCCTTTGTTGACCTGTAATCATCATAATATCATGTTTTCAATACAGTGGGTCTGACTGGTTTCTTTTGTTTCAGGCTTCTGTTGACATTTTTTCCTGGCCTAGAAATGAACCCACACACAGCGGTTTTGCTGTGCACCTTTTCTCAAAATCAGCATGTAATTTTAAACACATTGTAAGAGGCTGGCTGGGGGAAAGGCTTGTCATTGTTTTTTTTCCTATTACACTTGCATGGCAATAGACTAAGTGCTTTGTTTGCTTTGACGAACAGTAGCTCTTAACAAACTACAGATCTCCAGTGTTATGAGATAATCAAATAAAAAGTGGAGAGATCCATATGTACGTCAAGAGTAGAAAACTGAAGATCCAAAAGTGAAGGCAGTCCATCTGCGCACACACACACACACACACACACACACACACACAAAACCCCTACGAGAGCACTTGTGTTACATGGCCAGAGAGGAAAGGGTTGTAGTACAAAAGCCAACTATCACATGAGCAGTTTAGCAAGGAGAGGAAGCGCTAGTTAAGGGTTTCTGGGTTAAGAGTAAAAGTAAGATATAAATGTGTTTTTTGTGTGCACATACATGCTTCTAGGTTAATGTAATCATGTGCATGTACCCGTTTCTAGAGTAAGCGATCTAGAAAAAAAGAACATACACATAAGACAGCAGGAGGAAATGAGTGACAACTTAGTCAGAGAGTATTAATAGAATTCACACAGCTTACTCACAACTGAAACCAGTCTAGAATCTGCTTACATGCGGAAAAGTCAGCTCCTCACTGACACCTCATACTGAATAACCAAAAAATAAATAAAAATTAAATAAATAAATCTCAGCTGCTATATGCTAGTCAAGCCTACTTTAAGCATCTTCTTATGACAGAATCATTTCCAGTCAAGCATATTATCTTCAGCAACACAAGAGTGAATAGACACAATACAGACATATTGTTTTAGCTTCCATCCAGTTAAGTGGTTTCATAACTTACCTACGTGCTTGTAATAGCTGGCATGAAAGGGTGTCATAAAAGGCAGAATAGTCCAAAATGACAACAATAACCTTCTGCTATCAAGCATCATTTTTAATATTTTGTATGCGTGCATTTGTTTGAAGCATAACCGGGGAAACCCTGTGAGTCAGATAATGGAGACTACAGGGTTTACCCCAAAATGACTCCGCCCCTGACATGCTTTCATGCTTTTTACGGTCAGGTGATTGGGGGCGACCACTGAAAGTGACAGCTTCGGGACTTTCTCAAAGTATTGTGTCATCTACGGCTTTGGCATGTTGTTTTGATCACACAAACAGGATGTGAGGTAAAGAGGTTGGGTTTTTCATGGTTGTGCCGAATTGGGAATTCCTGAGCCGAAACATTTAGCCAAAATTCTGAGAGAAAATGGCAAGCGTGGGTGGGATTCTTAAAGTTTAGCAGCAAGTATCAATGGTGTGGTTGGTTGTGTGGTTTTGGTTTGGTAAATATTAGAGCACCAAACCGTCTAAGACTAAGACAGTGTCAAATATCGTTCCTAAAGGACTGTTACAGTGAATGACATTAATATATTTTAATAGTAAATTATATTTACTACTTGTTCCAAGTTTCTATAATCATATTTTGGGGGGTTAAGTACCAAATTAGGCTCAAAGTCAGACCCCAAGCAACAATATATGACCAATCAAAGACCTCTCTAACACTAACTAATGCCGTATCACACAGTTACCAATTAAACAGGCATTTAAACTGAGAACTAATCAGGTCAGGCTGGAGAGAAAACTAAGAAAGAAATGAATATAACAGAACCTGAGAGAATACAGTAGGATGCAATGACAATAGGAAAGTGATGAAAGGAGAAAGGAGGAGCGAGAGACAAAGAGAGAGACAGAACAGGCAAGGTCTTGTGTAGAAAAAAAGCTTGTGGCTGAACGTCCACATTAACACATTATGTAACAGGCCTCAGATCGAGATCAAACACAGAAACATTTCCCTTTCTCTCACTGTGTGTGTGTCCTACTATGCTGGTGATGTAAATTGGAGCATCATCATGATGCCATCACCGTGTTTCAAGCCCACATGCCCACACACCCACACACTGTGAGTGTACATCCTGATCCGGAAAAGCAGGTCAACTCAGGACACACATGCTACAAACTGGCACCTATTGGACTGTATTCATAATGTCAGGAGAACAGAAGACTTTTTCTTTTTCTAAATTGGTGAACTTTTCCCTTATTATAGAAAGTGGAATACAGTGGTAACAGAATAATCCTTGGCCTACTTCTGATCACCGTTTTCCCCCTTGTTCTTTCTGGGATAGACTCAGCAAACATGCAGTCTGTAAACAGTCACGTACAAGTCGACCCTTCACTGTGGCGTTTGCTGTGAAACAATGAACTGCAACATACATTCAAATGTGTTTCTATGTATTATTTATACAATAAGGACACTGAGCACCATGGAACCTCAAATGACCTTTTTTCTGACTAAGAAAAAAAAAATGCTTATCTGGCACATCCGAAGCGTCTAATTAGGAAAACACGATTTCTTTTCAAGTAGTAAAATGACCCATATTTAGAGCTGCCGTTGTGGTAAACACTCTACCAGATAAGAGAGGAGACAAAATTAGTCATACCATTACCTAAGAAAGCGGTAACAGAATGATTGACACAAAGGGGATGAATCATAAATTTGACTGCCTTCACACAAAAACATCTACGGTAGAGACGTTTAGAGAGGAAGATTTTATCGTAAAAGTGACGTCTGCAAACAGCCGTGCTTTCCTCATATTCCATCGTTACGACATGTGGGAATTCAATAGGAAGAAAGAGTGTAGTTCATGAATGAGAATCACAATGACTGTGATAAAAAAGCAGAACAAAGAGAGAGAGTGTTTGATAAGACAGGAAGTTGTCGTCAGAGCAACAGGAAGTGGGCCTCCTAAAAGGGGGAGGAAGCCTAAAGGGGTAGGGGGAACATACTTACTAACATCCTGTGGAACAGAAGCAGTGTGTGTGTCTGTGTGTTTTAGAGCAGTAATATATGAAAACTGCTCTATTGTGACAGTATTAACAAATTAAAGGAACGATAAAAGTGTATTATTAACATTTTTGAGCCACCACAAGCTGCCAGAACAGCTTTGGTTTGCCTTAATATTTATTCTGTCACATCTGTCCTGTTCTTTAAAAAAAAGGCTTCCTTCAATTATTGTTTTAATGATGGTCTTAGAGAGTGCTGTCTAAACACAGTGGTCTGAACTCTTCCATTGTGTTAAGCCGGGTCAGGATCAGGTGACTGGGCAAGATAGTATATGATTTACAAAAAAGTGTGCCACAAAAAGCAGACCCAAAATGTGCCAGTGAAAGACCTCGCACAGCACAACAGAGCCACCAGTTGTTCCCCATTATGGCCTACAGTATATCCAATATGATGATGTCTAGGAAACATTGCTATAATCAGTTAACTCTCAGAGGAATTACATTCAGAGTGAAAAAGACAAAATGTCCAAAGAACCAAAAGACGTTAGACACAAACTGCCAGCCTGTGGGAATCAGACAGTGTGTCGTGATAAAGTGTGTGCACATGTATAGAGCGGTGACTCAATGTGCGAATGTCTAGCACACAAAGTCTGCAAAGTGCCGTTCGTGACCATCTGCATGTGAAACCATCTGCCTGTTAGTTTCACCAACTTCATGTCTAGAACTTTTCAAAGAAAAACGAGTGATGTTTTTCATCCACAGTGAACAGTTTCTTACACTTGTTATTGAAGTCTCTTACCCTAAAAAAGCCTACTGCATCATTTCCTGGAACAGAGTGATACTCAACATCTGTGTGCGCGCGAGCGTGTCCTCACATGTTCAGCCCCCCAAAATCCCCCTCCTACATCAGCACCCCTTATTTCCCAGAAACCACTGCATGATGCGCAAACAAACCAATGTACAGACCAGTTACCAAAGAAAAAAAAAAACAAAATAAACGTAATGAATGAAAACTGAGCCTTGGACTCTGTCTCCAAGGCAACGGTTGCCATGGTAGCCAGCTAAAGCCAAAGCAGTGCTGTCTGACGCTCAGAAAGTTGGAGACGTACGCCAACGATGGTGAAAGTCAGCAACGTGGATGAACACAGAAATGAACTGATACAGAGAGGAGTTCTGAGAGAACGTGTTTGTGATACTGGAAAACTCCTTGATAACGTCTCCCCGTGATTATTGCGCAAATCGCCAGCACATCTCTCTCTTACGCACTGCTCCCAGACAGCTTCACTGAAACATGACTGTATTTATTTCCGTCGCCCTCACTCTCTCCCTCTTTCCAGTCCCACCTACTCTAGTTTCACTGCTCCTCCCTCAGTTTCTCGTGCACGCTCCGCTGGATTTTTATCAAAAAAAATGAGGTAATACAAGCCAAATAAGGTGACAAAGGAAAATCCAAGGCAGCGTGAAAGTAACGTTTCTGCTTGCGTGCATGTGAGTCATACGTACGTGTTCGTACACATGCTGTTTACTTAATCATCACTACAACTTTATCTGTGAACTAGACATACACAATAACAAGCAATGTAAGAATTTTAAAATGTTATCATGAAGAAGTAATCCTAACACACCCATAATACAGCTTTTAAAAGATAAACACAGTCATATTTCATAGCACATCCACTTCAGTATATATTGACCTAGATAAACCTCTAAGAGGGTACATCATAAACTAATGAATCATCATGTCCACTTTCTCTAATACACAGTTTAAATTCCTCACTGCCAGTGAAAAGTAGGCATCAGGATGAGCTGACTAATCAAAATGTCAAGCCTACAAACTTTTACTCATCAGCTGTACAAGATAACACACACACACATGCATATCCTACACATTACCATTCCATTCCACCTAGTCAGTCACATGCCTCAGCATGCCTTGAACAGTATACTCATGGGATATTGTTATTCTGAAATATTAATATGATCCATTTTAGAGGATTGTGGGTATTGTTGAGTGCCAGCGCTTTTATAATTTCATTGTTACGTACCAGATTGGACATTAAAAGCCTAAAAAAAACGAACGAGTGAGAGACGATCGAAACCTCAACAAGTTCCTCAAATAAATCCCGAAATGGAATTTTTCTCATTCACAAATGAAACCACACACACACGCTCTCTCCTGAGTTTACAACTCAAGCCTCCAGCTTTAATAAGCTCATTCATTCATTCGTTCACTCCTTCATCCTGGTGGACTGGTCACAGGAAAGAGATCAGAAGCAGCAATTCTTGGCGGCAGCTGCTCCTACTCTTAACTTTACAACCCTGAACGTCATCAGCACTTCAAAGACGAGTAAACACAGCCCCTTGTTTTGGTGTGGATCGCTCTGCTTGATCAGAAGCCCGTGTTCAAAGGGGTTCTCCTCACTTCCTCAGCCCAGTTTTACGCCTGCCGTGTTTATGACATGCTGTAAATGACCAAACCCACAGAAAAGCCCGGTCACGTGACTATCACTACACATCACAGTTGTGGACATGGCGTGGCACAAATGAAGCCTGCGGTTCTATTTTGTGTATTTGGAGCAATTTCCTTAGCTTGAAACACAGGAAGCTTCTGAGAAAAGAAGCCTACACACAACCATACCAGTGAGGAAAAAAAAAACTCCACATCCCCAGCTGGGCGGCTGTAGTAGGATGATGCAAATGATGCTTTCAGACATGGGCTTTGTGTGCGTAAAAGGCTGCCCAGGCCCTCCATTCATTTCATGCGCCTGCCCACGTTGCCTGTGTGCTCCACGCCCCCTGCTTTAGCCCAGCCTCCATCTGCACACAAAGACCAAGCAGCTTCTTCCTCTCCTTCTCTTCTCCTAAAGCCAGTCCTCCATCCCCAAACACGTGGTCACACCGGCTTCACAATCACTACCCATCTGTACTAACACACACACACGCTCCTCTTAACCCACCGCACAATGCATACCCAGATTAACACACAGAAGTGAGAAGTGCCACTGTCACAAGCACATCTAATGCATCTTTCAGTCTTTTATATCCACTCAGATTTTAATTGTGTCTAGACATTAACGGGTTAAATGAAAGTTCCCGGAGCTTCCGGTGTCGTAAAGCGAAGAAGCTTCATCTGTTACAGTTACAACAACACAGACACGGACACGGACACTCACAGCGCCCGAGTCTGGCTCTTCAACCCCGAATTACCGTCAAACCAAACACTGCCACACACACCCGACATACTGAAGAAAGAGGGAGAAGTGAAAGGACTTACCTCCGCTGTACAACTTGTCCTATACGACCTTAAAGCCTGGAGCTCGTCCGCACACTTCCACACAAAGCTCGACTCGATCTGTTGAACAACGAAGAGCTTGTTTTACTTTCCACGAGTTTAATGTTCCGGTAGGCACTTTTGATTAGTGCAGAGTGACTCACACGTAGGCGACGACCGAGAAATGATTGGATTATGAATGATCAAATAAAAGCCATTCAGCCCAGAGCTCTCCAGTGCGTTTCCAGTGCGTCTCCAGTGCGCCGCGGTGACGGTGCTGGGAGGAAAAGAAGCCTCTGGCTCAAAACACGCTCCTAATCTCTCAAGTCCAACCTCTGAGTGTCCCTGAATGGAGGACAGCACTAAGACTCCGGCTCTCGACAAAAGCACACACACACACACACACAGTGTGTGAAGTCGCTTCCCCGCGGCAGATACGCGATACTCCCAAAACTGCACAGTCTCACCCGGTGTGTCCGGGAACAACAATCCCCAATAGGCTGGACTCGTCCTACACTGCCCTTGCTTAACAGTTATTCTGTGAGCTGATGTCGGGAGAGGGTGTGTATGTGTGTGAGCGGTTACTTTGTGTTGACGTTTGGCCAGTCTATGCTGTCGAGAACACACACACACACACTAAAACACACAGAGCTGGGATCGGATTGCGCTGAGTGACGCGAGGTTTTAAAGGGACAAGCTGCTCTGCGTGCTGATGTTACTACCGCCTCCCCCTACACACACACACTCTCTCACACACACACACTCTCTCTCACACACACACACACTCTCACACACACACTCCGCCCCGCTGCGTGACGTCACCGCACGACCCCGGAATTCCCTGACAGCGCAAACGCGAGGACTGCGGCCCATTGGACCGCTAACTAAAGCACTACAGAATGGGCTAAAAATAACACGCGCCGTACTTTGGCACTCTTTATTTAGTGCGATAGTATGCGGTATAGAACATTCTGTCTCCAGCCCTGCATCCCGCTAATCTGTCCCGCTGTGTGTGTGTGTGTGTGTGTGTGTGTGGACTCGTGATCAGCCTCCAGGCAGCTCACGCTGAAGCGCACTTCCGCGTCCAGCTCAACACTTCCGGTCACGGGACACCATAATCTCTCCTCAGCGCCTCTAACAGAGCAGAGGTGCACCCTAACTAAGTACATTACCTCAAGTACTGCACTTAAGTACAATTCTGAGGTACTCTGGACATTTTGGTATAGACAGTCTGCATCCCCCCCACCTTTATTTTTATTTATAATTATTTGTATTTATTTTTTATTAATTATTTATTTATATATATATTTTTTTCTTTTTCTTTTCCCCCTTTCCTCTCGAGTTGTTGGCTACTGTTTGTTGTTGCCTGTCTTCGTTTTGCTTTCCTTGTTGTTACTCTGAAAATCAAAATAATATATATATATATAAAAAGTACAATTCTGAGGTACTTGTACTAGAGATTTCATGCTATTTCAGAGGGCAATGTTGTACTTTCTACTTCACTACATATGTTGACAGCTTTAGTTAGGCTACTAGTTAGTACTTAGTTAGTATTTTGCACAACAAACAATATAACAAGCTTTATACCACTTAAACCACTTAAACAGTGTATTCTGGTCACTCTCAGACATCTACGACTTGTTAACAGCTCCACCAACTAGTGATTTTTCCCTCTAAACATTTTATGTTTCATGTTCGAATGATCCAACATCTCACCAAAAAAAGCCAAAAAAATGCGCCCCCAAAACACTTTGACTACATTTTGCTGCTAATACTTGTTAAGTTTGACGTCAGTAGGATTTTTCATGAAGGATGTTTACTTGTAATGGAGTAATTTTTGCCCTGCTATATTTTAATTAAGTAAACGATCTGAATACGTCTTCCACCACAGCTAACAGAGCAGACCTGGATTCATATGAATGATTGTGTTTTATCACCTGTACAAACTACACACTACAAACAGCACACCCTGCTGATTTCCTAAAAAGTAAGCTAAGCACTTACAACCTAGATCAGCAATATATTTATAATGTGTCTGAGAGGAAGAAACGAAGGCAATAGTGTGATAGTGTCTGGTAAATATGTCCTAGGTAATTTATATCACAGTTAGGGCTGGGCAATAGGAAGAACAGTGAGTCTCAAAGTGAAAGCATAGCCAGAGATCTATGACAGATTTTGTTATAGTGGCAGAATTTTTTGTATTTGACTAGAGCTCTTATAGTTAGCTGGCGAGACTGGTCACATGAATTGTGGTGGGATTCATCTGATCCTCAATAACTCAAAAAGAGGTAGACATAAATAGTGTCAGTGTGGACCTAATTTGGTTTTTCAGTAGCAAGTTCACAAATAAAACCTTTACAGCTCCGGTCAATAGCACGTAATGTACTGTATACGGTTTGAATATGTTTTTTTTTTTTTATTATATTTCCACCAATTTTTCAAAGATGATATCATAGACTTCACCAATCTACAGGAAACATAGTACAGTTGTAGCCCCATATTGTCTGAAGGTTTGTGTCCTTAGGTGTGTGTTGCTCTTCGTACTAACGCCCCCTGAAGTGGAGTAGGCTCAAAGCAATTGTCAGTCAAATCTCGAAAACCGTTTCGCCCAAAATGATCAACTTTTTACAGCAAGTTGGCTTCTAGCTCATTACGATTCATTTGGGGTAAGTAGTGAAAACCTAGTGAATAATTTTCATGAATAAAGTTATCTAGCAATTCATTAGCCGATATCTTGTCATGTAAATGATCAAAAACCTTTACACCTGGTATCACTACCAGGTTCTTTAAAGACACTACAAATTTTGTCAAATGTTGTCCATGGGGGTGCTGCACCTAACCCATTTCATCTCAGGAACTTCTTAAGCAACAATTTTGCAATTTGGTATCCTTATTTCACTTCATTCTTGCTCTTTTGCTCACTTAAATGGCACAATCATATTTCACAATCACTATGTACTTCTAATATGTCTATCATTACTATATAAATAGTTGAATTATGCTCATAAAATAAATTAGTATTGAGCAGGTTAAAGAACTTGACTAAAACGTTTGACTAAATGCTCTCAATAACGGTAGCGTTTACAGTACAAACATTTGTCACTGGAGTGAAAGTAGCAAGGTTATGTCTTATGTATTTTTAATTAGAGGAATCTAATTGTAGAGAACATCATATGCCTAGGAGAACTGTTTGTCTTGGTGGAAAATGGTCCTGTACAGCAGCATCTTGGTACAGTGTGGGATACCAATATTGTGGTGAGTTATATCACCACGTGGTTTTCTGAGCAGATTATGACTATCATGAGTACTGGTAAAGCACTATTACAGTCCTGAGGAGCTGACTAGTGAGTGAGTAAGAGAAAGAGACAAGCAGACACACAGGAAAACAGGTGAACACATTAAGACAGAACTGGAAGGTCAATAGGAACATCACAAATACTGAATAGCTACAGTAAGTAACAATGATTGAAACTGTTGCTATGCATGAAGCAGTAAAGTCAGATGTGATTTTGAATGTGCTCTAAACACGACAGACTTTGCTTTGTTGGCACTGGAGCTCAGTTGCGGCCCAGTAATGACAAACAGGCATTGCGGTGTGTGTGTGTGTGTGTGTGTGTGTGAGCTCAGCAGTGTCCCACGCTGCACAGGACTGAACGTTATATTTAGCTCCGTTACATCAGCGGCTACGAGACATAACAGACCGGCTGAACCACGGGAGTGTGTCACGAGAACTGGGCTTCTTGGACAGAAACGGAAGAAAACCGCACAAACACACACAGAGGAAGTGAGCGAAGCTGAGCATGATGTCCAACATGTAGAACAGCAGCTCTAAGGACACTCCACCCCCAGCCAATTCCCACCCACACACATACACACACACACCCCACTTCCTCATGAGGTAATATCCTACTGACCTCCTAGCCTAGCCAACAACCTTGTACTCATCCTCATTTTTCCTTTTAATTAGCGCCAAAGTGTGTGCGTGTAAAATTGAGCGAGTGACACAATGTGTGTGAGAGGCTGACATACACATTTCACACATATTCATACATGCGTGTGTGCGTGTGTGTTGAACCTAGGGGTACAGTGAACAGGAAAGAGGAAGTTCTTTGATGGCTGGGGAATACCACAGACACCCCCAATATGTTACTATGGAGGAAATGTTTGTGTGTGTGTGTGTGTGTGTGTGTGTGTGTGTGTGTGTGTGTACACATGTATGTGTGGTAATCACGAATGTTAACATTCCTGATCTTTAAGAGTCTATTGTAATCAACATCCTGATGAGCAGAGCGAGAGAGAACGATTCCGACTGTTCACACACTCTCCAACTTCTGCTATATATATACACACACCAGCATTCCCATGGGTACAGCAGAGTGCAGATACAAAACACACACACAAACACACTCACACAGTGTTTTATGCTTTTTAAACAGAAAACTCCAGTTCACGTTTAGCAAGGAAAGTGTTTATTCAGAGTATAACATGAGATACCTTTGAACTGTCAGTGTGTGGGTGTGTGGGGGTGTGTGTGTGTGTGTGTCTGTGCGTGCGTGTGGTGGGTGGATGTGTCACTGGTACATTCTGTACTCCTCCTAACTCCTCCAGTTTGTGGGACAACATGAGTCAGCACTGGGGTACACACACACGAACAGAGGGAAAGTCTATCAGATCTGACCATGTGTTGTGAGAACCACAAAGGTGCAAGGAACTGTGTCATAATCTAAGACTTGAGTCATGACTTGATTTACAAGAACAAGAAGTATTAGACACACACACTCAGAGTAGAACAGTGCCCCTGAAGGACACTGAGAATGTGGTGAAAAAAACCCATTCAATGTCAGTGAAAATCACTGTGTGTGTGTGTGTGTGAGAGAGTGTGTGTTATAGAGAGAGAGAGAGAGAGAGAGAGAGAGTGTGATAGAGAGAGAGAGAGAGAGAGAGAGAGAGAGAGAGAGTGAGAGATAGAGAGAGAGAGAGAGGGTGTGTGTTTTGT
>JAOTRJ010000045.1:6694756-6705660 GCA_028564905.1 Leptodoras praelongus | reverse complement strand
CGCTCTCTTTCTCTCTCTCTCGCCCTCTCTTTCTCTCTCTCTCTCCCTCTCTTTCTCTCTCTCTCCCCCTCTCTTTCTCTCTCTCTCCCTCTCACGTGCTGAGTTTTTCAAGCTGAATTTCCTACGTCAAAGAGAAAAATGTAGTTTTGTCTTTTTTCCAAGGAAAGATTTTGCCAAAGTTTATAAGCAAATCATTTTGCATCCTTGTGATTATATTTCCTTAAGACAGTGACAGGATGCACAGTGTAGTGTAACTGTACAACATTACAGACTCATTAATATTCACTCATTTAAACACTCAACTTTTAATACAATTTCTAATTCAATATGTCCCCACAACATCCACAAATGTCCCCACAATGTCACAAATATCAGATATTGCTATCAATGACCTAAAAACGCAGCGCACACGCACACACACACACACTCATTTCATTTCATTATATTTTGTAGAACACCCCCACACACATTAATAGCACACTAAGTATGAGATGTATCATGCTGCCATTTCAACCATAGATTTATCCATTAGCTGATAACAGTAAAAGGTAACTCAGAAAGGTGCTGCAGATCTTTACCTATGACTTATGGAATAAAAGGTCAGAGGAAATCTAGAGCCGCAGCTGGTATTACCTGACGGTCGTCTCGCAAACTGTAACTGAAAGATAACGCTGCGTGTACACAACTAAACTATTTGATTTTCAGCTCTGCGTTTGGAGTGTCCTGGACATTGCTGCTACAAAACAGAAAGCAAGCTGAGCAGTTGTAGCCTCGTCCTGTTAACCAAAAATGGAAAAAGCAAAGAGATAGAGGAATGGAAAAAAAAAAAGAATGTTTTGACACATCCAAAGAGGAAAAGGCAACCATATTGTTCCAGTCCAAACAACACATCTTCCCTCACACAGGAAGCACATTACTTATTGAACACTCTACAGGGAGCACGTGCAACACCAACACACCATATGGACACGAGTCCGGCCTACACCAACACTAGAACATCGTCCAGGAAATAGCTCCAAATCATCCTTTTCATTCTCATTCATACATGTTCTAAAGCGGGACCCCATCTTCACTGACTAAGTTCTGCAATTGTCAGCAACGCTAATCAGCTGATCAAGGGCAAGAATTTCACTGTTTCACTGATACCAGCTGATTTGGAAAGGTCTTGGTGAACTTGAGGCAATCTAAAAGGTCAGGGGTTGCTGTAATAATGAACAAGTGCAGAGCAGGCATAAAAACCCAGAAGCAATTTAACATAAAAAAAAAACAACAACAAAGGAAGTGCAGATGAAGGAAAGAGAGAACTTTAAGATCATTTAGCAGAAGATGAGCATCAGTAACGAAAGATCATGGTGTGGGTTATTCACAGAAAAAAAAACTAGACTGTAGTTTACAGGAAAGGAAAAGAGAAGCAGCAAAAGTGGGAGAGTTCTTGAGCAAAAGAGAGAGAGAGAGAGAGAGATTAGGAAAGCACAAATGTGTGTGAATTTATTCTCATGATCGCTGGTCAGCATGTAAGCGTCACTCCACTTTCTCTTATTGTCTAACCAGCTGGGATGTGTACACGTACACACACACACACACATGTTCTGAATGTCCTCTGCTAATCTGACGCCTCAGTTTACATATGGGGTAAGAAAAGAAAAACTCTAATCGAGAACAAAGAAGCGCCCACACGTGCATGCACACACACACACACACAGACACACAGCGCCTACACACAGCCCAACCTACTATACACACCCTGTTAACCTGGAACACAGACACACCTAAAGATCATGGATATCCACTAACCTGTACTCAAGTAAAATGTCCAAATATTTTACAGCTGCCGAAATATATTTTCACCTCCGGCCGCTGCCGACATGTCCGATTCCAATGTATAGAGGAGATATAGTGGAGATCATCCACTACTAATACTGTTCTGTAATAATGTTCTTATACAAAATGATCATTACAACTGCAATGGTTCCACTAAATAAACACAATGGTACACATTTCCAGATCTGCTTAACATGTGAATCATAAAACCGGTTAAAGCATTCAGCTCCATGACAAATCTGAGACCCCCCTGATGGACAACCTTTGATTTCAGAAACGAAAGGGAAAATGTCATATCTGAATACCCCAGCAAGTAATGGGTGAAGGGGCCTATCTTTTAGGCTACATCCAGGACATGGCCGCCATCTTGAAAGCTGCCATATTGGATCAAAGGCAAGTTTTTTTCAATTGGAAGGTGGTTATGTAGCATATCACAGAAGACCAGAATTGTCTCAGAAATCGACTGCCACGATCAGATTTTCAATATCTCTTGTGCTTCAAAAGTGATCTACACAGAAATTTGCAACAACAACTGGGAATGTTGCCTGTGATGCACAGCTATGATGCTGTCCCTGGTGCTGAACACAGAGCTGAAGGCGCAGGATCCAATCATTCAGCACCAGGGATTCTGGTCTTCTGTGATATGCTACATGAGCACCTTCCTATTGGGAAAACTTGCCCTTGATCCAATATGGCAGCTTTCAAGATGGCAGCCATGTTCCAGACTTTACCTGCTGGGATATTCAGATATGTCATTTTCCCTGTACTATGCGTACACATTCACTTTCTGACGCCACCCTATTAGTCAACTTCAAATCTATCAATCAACATATTTAACCTACTGCACACAATAATCAAATAATGACCCTGTACACATTCTGATAGCTTATCAATTCACTACTGAAATGATGAAAGCGGAGTGAGGAAATACACCCGCCCAAGATCACACAGATTACTGTTTTGCTGAATAAACCAAGTTGTTATATCACCGTCCTACTGACCTATCGTACACCTGACCAAGCCCTTTTGTAGCCCAACACACACACACACACACAACCTTACTGGAGAAAATACACCCAGACCATCGTACAATGCTGACTAAACATGACTGTAAACCTCAAACAAAAGTGCTTATAAAAAAAAATCCCTAAGCATAGCCTGGCACCGGGGCTTACACTAAAACCACAGCAGTGTGCAGGTCAGACGTCTAGCCTTAAAAACAACTCTAAATGAAATGTGACCAACACTGGTATATTCTCGTCCCTAATGATATGCTAGGATGGTGTCTTACCTAATCACGATGTTATCATGTAATAATGCAGCTCACGTTCAATACTATGTCTCAGTGGTGCCTATCCACACACACACACACACAGAATTTATAGACTCAAGAGTGCATGGTATGAAAAACTAGGATATTTTTCCTTTTTCAGTGATTAGTCAGTGGGTGACTCAGAGGAACGCTTCGTGTTGGGACAACAGTCCATAACTTTCACATCTATACAGACAGGGACATCGGAAATCTACAAGTTCCAACACACACAAGCAGTTTAACTGATAACTGCAAAAACGAATTCCATACACATTAACACATCTAAATAATCTGATAATGGGACATTTGCCAGTAACCAAATCCGGACATTAGCTTGTTTTTATTTATGATATTAGTTCATTTCCATATTCCACTAGAGAGCTGGTGCTTTTTTACTCATGCAACTCGTACACACAAAATTTGTCTAAACGTATCTATTTTAGGCTTCAGTTACTGAATACTCAGTAATCTTATGCACTTTAAACCATCTTGTATTTATGTCATGTTGTCAGGAGTGGAAGCACTGACTTGAAGTTACTGACTAGCTTCTTAAACCCCTTTACTGGTAAATATTAATTTGAGAAGCGTTCATTTGGTTGCACATTGCACACACTGTCCCTTCTTCAAGCTGTTTAAAAAATATCACAATTATTATCATCAGCTTTAATCCAATTTACAAAATGCTGTATGTTCTTTTCATGACCACTTAAATAACGTGGGAACTAGTAAAATCAGATTATGGGCGCAGTGGGTTGCGTTGCCGCAGTGATAAATTTGGGGTTTGCATTTTCTGTGCGTGTCCGCATAGATTTCCTCCAGGCTCCTGGTTTCCTCCCACCAAAATCCATGCTGGAACATGGAAGCGTGACTCAGAAGTGACTGAGTCAATTAGTTATAAATGCGTTAAGATGAATGAATATAAACAGCACAAACAGTACAGGAACGAGATCTCTGCACACTTTGAAGAGAGAAAGCTCCTCTACTTTCAGAATCATGAAGCAGGAAGTGCATCATCTCATGCTTGCATGCAGTGTGTGCGCCAGTGCATGCGTGTTGAACTTTTAAATCAGAGGATTATCATTCTGACAAGCGTCTGTCAGCCCACAGCTGTCTGTCCATTAGCTGCAGAGTGTCTGTGACCCTGACTGTGGAGTGTGTGTGTGGGACGGGAGAAAGCCAGAGTGTGTGGGGTGGGTGAGACTGTGGTTACGTTTCGGGCCTGTGAACCTTTGCCACATGTCTTATGTAAAATGTCACGGCTGGCCAGGTTTGGTTTATAAAGATCACACTCTTGTAGATGTACACCCACGTATGTACACATACACATGCAAAAGATAACGCGTTAACCAAAGTTTAAAGAGGGTGGATCAGGAATGACAGCACAGTGTGTGTGTGTGTGTGTGTGAGAGAGAGACAGAGAACTGGACCCTTTGTAAAAATCTGCTTAACATCTTTCACTCATTTGTCAGGGTGTGGCTCAGTGCCTACTCTCTTTTTCCAAAACACAATAACACACATTTTACTGACCACATAAACACTAGCTTGTTGTGGGACCAAAAGCAGACAGCAACCCACAACAACAAAAAAAA
This sequence comes from Leptodoras praelongus, assembly GCA_028564905.1. Taxonomy (NCBI): domain Eukaryota; kingdom Metazoa; phylum Chordata; class Actinopteri; order Siluriformes; family Doradidae; genus Leptodoras; species Leptodoras praelongus. Next base: position 6,700,938 of record JAOTRJ010000045.1, on the reverse strand, counting down.
AAAAAGGCAGCCGGTACCCCTCTAACTAATAGGTCTCAAACTGGGTTTCCTTATAGCGCTCCACACACCAATCACTATCCAGAAAAAAAATACCCTGTCTACAGAAGCACACGCACACTTACACAGACCAGACAAATAACAGACTGTCTGCTTTCACACACACACACACACACACACACACACACACGCAAAAGGGCAAAATTATTCACCAGCATCAGCCAGGTAAAAACAGATGCTTAGGTGATACAGACAAGCTCACACACGCCTCACTCACCTTCTCTGTTACTCACACACACTATCCTTAGGCATCAGATTTTACTAAGTCAGGTGCACAGAGGCGAAACGGTACGAGCTTGTCTTGCATCGACATACATTCCTATAGTATGCGGAACTGGCTGACACGTGAAGGTCATCCCTGACTCAAACACTCCCTCACTCTGCCATCAGGGAGCACACACAGCCTGGACTTGTCATGCCATGGGTTTATCATTCTAAACACACGGAAAGGAAAGCTATAGGAAAGGGTCCTGATTTCCAGATATTCCACATATTACTGCATTGTTTCACCACTTCTGATAGACTTTTTAAAATATTTTAAGATGTATTCAGTACATGATTTCTACCGCAGATGTGTCCACTTCTGCGCCATTGTATTTACAAAGCAAATGAACTCAGAATGTACAGAGATGTAATGGAGATCTATAGGGATTCAACTGGCATTCGTATGCAGCAGCTTTGCTAGTCATAATTGTAGTTCGACATTCTGATGTTGCATTCTGGTACAGGCCAAAAGGATAAGAGAATATATTAAGAATTACAGTTAAAGGAGCAGTCTGCAACTTTTAGATTCCCCTGTTTCCATATAATCACAAGCATCATAAATGCAGAAACAGAAAAAGAGATTCGCTATATGGTGATGCAAGTCGCAATTTAACACCATCATAGTTATTACAGTTCTGGAAAGAGTTTTAAATATTACACACTGCACCACTGCCAGCTAATATTTTCTATACCACACACATATTACCTTACCGCAAATATAAACGTCCCTGAATAAGAGGATGAAGGAAGTGGTGTAAATTCTATTATTGTTCATTACTAGTATCGTGAATGTGTAATATAGAAGCTGGAGAAAAACAGATTACCCCAAACACTTGAAGAAGGCATGGGTATGTGTTGTTGTTGTTTTTTCGTGTGTGTTTGTGTGTTTTTTCTAACAGAGCTGTGTTTTTCTAATCAGCTATTCCAGATGCTAACATCAAAACTCACATGAACACAAAGGGACTCTTCATCTCTGGGTCTAACATATGATCTGCACATGCTGTCTATACTACCATAGGACCACACACCCGGTTGTGCATGTGCAAACACACACACACACACACACATGCACAAAAAGTGGCTTTGGTGAAGGTTAATTCAAAGCGGTGGCTTACTTCCAGACAAATGACCCATAATGTGCTATCTCAGCTTCATGTCACAGAGCACAGGCAAAAAAAAAAAGTACCAAGGTCTGCTAAAGTAAACAGAAACAAAGAGCTGAGGTGAAGTGAAAAGTGCACACACATGGTGCGGTGTGTCCTGGTGGTCTTTGTTCTGACTCTTGCATGTGTGGCAAGATAATTCGCTGTGGAGACGATCACGCCGTATATATGTCACTACGGAAACAGATGACATAATGCACTACAGCATTCTCTGCATTTCACACGTGCATGTTCTCTGTACAATAATGGCAGTGTGTCACAGCTCTCCTTCTCCCTCTCTGTTACTCACACACGCTCTCTCTTTGTTGCATGACATAGTTCAAGGACTATGGCACACAACACCAAACTTAACTCACTAGTGCCAGTATTCATGGGAAACAGAGCCGTGTACTAAAGCTAGAGAAAGAACAAGATCGAAGTGAAATAGACAGACCGAATGTCAAAACCGCTGTTCTTGAGATGTTGAAATGCGTCAGCTACAGCGCCCCCCTAGGAACAAAATTTGGTGCGTGTCTAAAGAATGTGGTTGTGATTGCGTGTGTGAAATTTCACAATTGTAGCTTTAGCAGTTCTTGGGATATTGAAGTGTGTCGGTTGCAGCGTCCCAATGAACGAAACCGCACGATACTTGGCATGTGTTTAAATGATGTGGAAGTGATGCAGGGTGTTGATGTTGGCTTGTGAAGTACTAGAATATTTATTTGAAGATTAGTCACTAGGTGGCCCTACTCCACAAATATATCATGATAAGCTAGAATAACATGCTTCTTAGAGGCCAACTTGCTATAAAATGTTCATAATCTTCAGCTAAGCTATTGTCGAGCTATTGCCCAAAATTCGCTTGTATATGTACATCATTGAGCAAAAATTGGTGGGAAAAAATGAAGCAGAACAAAAGTTGAGGTGCTGTTGAGGTGGTCAAAATAATACCGACTTCTAGTGTTAGTGTTTATGTTGGGATAGTGTGTAAGCATGCTACTCATTGAGGTATGGGATGTCACTAAATAAAAAAAATATATTAGCTACAATTTTCACTTGTTCATCAGTTTGAAGAGTTTAAACACTCTGATTGGTCATTTTGGTGCAAAAATATAAGCATACCCAATGAGCAGAAGTTGAAATCTTGGGGTTCAGATCTCACATTATGTGGGCATATCTGTCCCTTAAATATGTCCCACTTCTAACAGTGGTTTGAATGAACGGATGAATGAACTGTCCATTTTAATCACCTGATGAATAAAGCCTGAAATGCTTATTATGCATTCCCTCTTGATTAGTCTGCTAGTTTAACTTCCCTGCACATGCACTGATTTGCTAGACTAAACAGCCAATCAGATAACGAAACTCTGACGCAGATTCTGTGTCGAGAACAACTGATAGGCACCAACTACACAAAACAGGCCCTGATGCTCAACGCCCAACTTCCATGTGCTGTATCAGTGCCTCAGGAGCAAGTTTAGATTTAATCCACTAGAACACACACGTTTGAAAATGCATCTGTTATTGTCTGACGTATGACTGTCCTGTGATCTTTACAATTCCAACATAGCAGATCCTATTGCCATGCTGTTTTCTGCGCAAGATGTTTGGGTTACTTTACGTAGTATACTTGTGGCACTGTGGTATGCATAACGGTGTGTTTTATGTTCACCATTGCAGTGCAGTGGATATCAGAGCAGTCGACTGAGTCATCAAATATACAACTAGTATCAAAACAAATGAAAATGGAGTGAAGGTCATGTCTCAGACACCCAGTGCACATGCCCAGCATGCCAGTGTTACTCAGTACACTATACGAGCAGATCCCAATAAAATCCTAACTATATTTTAGAACAGGCAAATGCCTTGTCTGTCGGATTACATGCTCAGCATTAACAAACAGACCTGTGCTTATTAAAATTGTCCAAATGATTACGCTCTGCTTACATCATCAACCAGTGAGGCAGAGAATCAGGCCATATAAACCGCAGGAATGTCATACCTGGAGAAAACGTTGTAAAAGGTGATAAAGAGGTGCTGTTTATGTCTGGAAAAGGGAGGATACTGACACATTTTCTCTGGTGAGAGAAAATTTTTTTGTTTCATTTGCATGTTTCATCAACACTACCCTGTTTGAAGTTGTATGTTGTTTCATCAAAAGTAATGCGTTTTGTGTGTTAGTGGGGTTTATCTGAGCGTTGTAGCAACACATAGAGATCTTTGTCGTTAACTCTCTTGAATGGTGACGTGAAACTGTTCGCTGGTGTGCACATTGCAGAATGGGATCTTCTCTCAAAACTAAAGCACGTGAGATTTCAGGCACATGCTCTCTACCTCTCTACCTCACACACCTGACCTGACCTGTTCTACTTCTAACACACAATGCTAACAGCCCAATCCTAATACTGCCCTGCCTCATTTGTGTGTGTGTGTGTGTGTGTGCATGTGTGTGCATACGTGTGTGTGTGCGTGCAATGGGGTGCATGTTTGCGTAGGCTGGAGCAAGGCAGAACGATCTGTTCAACACCTGTCTCTTCCTGGGGGAGGAGCCTGAGGCAGGACTAAAAAAAAAAAGGAAGAGAACACACGTGCACATATTTTTGTTCATAATTGCAAACCAGATAAGTGTATAGGTGTGTGCCTGAGACGCGCTATATTCTATCTGGAATTAAAATGAAAAAATAAATGTAGCCTACGTACCTGAGGGTTTAAAAGAAAGAGATAGCAGGAGAAGCTGTGAGCCACTGATACAGAAACAGAATGCAGTATTGAAAGACTTGGAGATAGTGAGACAGAAGCAGAGATTGTGTGTGTGTGTGTGTATGAGTAGGAGGGGGAAGGTTACTCTAGGACAGCAGAACCCAATGACATGACACAGATGCACTGAGCTACTGTGGACTGCCGGGAGAGGGGGAAGGGGTGAGTGAGTGAGATGGAGATGGAGATGGAGATGGAGAGAGAGAAGGAGGAGGAGGAGAAGGAGGAGGAGGAGGAGGAGGAGGGTGTGAAATCACACTGCTGTTCTATTTAACACTCCCCAAGAGCACATACACACAAGCACACACATGTACACACCCAACAGGGGGGCACCACTATAGCTGCAAGCAAATGGCTGCATACATTAGAAACATCCCAAACAAGCCAACGCGTGTACACACACACACACACACACACCTGCTACTGATACTGCTCCACAAAACAAATGAGAGAAACGTAATACAATGCTACTGAGATGGCTATAACCCCCCCCACACACACACCCTACTAACACACACACACACTACTAACACACACACACCTCATGACTCAAAAACTCACACCTGCTCAGGCCCTGAGGGAGGTCACTTACCAAAATTACCCCTACAATGGCGCACACACTGAAAACCGAGGTCCCATGCACCACCGAATCCTGACATTTAATTTTATTTTTGAGGGTAAATGTTTAGTATCTCCACCCTCCCGGCCCTGCTCATCTCTTTTACTCTAATCTCTTTTACTCTCTCCATACTTTCATTTCTACTCGTTTCTTCTCTAAAAAAAAAGTGTTATATTCAGTTTGAAATAAGGCACATGCTTCACCTCAATTGTGAGATTGCACTAGCTCAGCATTTCTGCCTGATGATAGCTGAAGGATGGAGGAGGGGAGGAAGGGGAGGTGAAACACGATATGAGATTATTGCTTGGATTGTATTGTTGCCACGCACATCATGGCAGAAATGAGAAATTTTAACAAAATTGAAGTGTGCTCATAACTTCCTTGGCTAGTGTTGTGCTGTCTGAGTGAAGTAAACTCACTGCATTTTAGAAATACAAGCAAAGAACATCCTCGTACTTTAAGTGGCCAATAGTGTAGAATTGTGGATAGATCTTAAAGGTATGACCTACATACTACAGACTACAGACCATCATCATCACATCATATCATATCACCTGAACCATACCTGAACCACCCACATGTATATACACACACACACGCCTTACATAAGAGGTGATAGCTGAGCAGAATGCTGGACTAAACAGCAGCATATGGAGAGTTACAGCAGACCGGATGAGAGTCGGTGGGGTGGGGGGTTTGTCAGAGAAGCATGCTACACACATGTGCAAACACACAACCTACGCTGGTCTCAAATCTCTCATCGATTGCAATGATGCCATTTCCCCTATCAATAGTGTAACCCAATAGGCTCAATCCCATGACTCCATTTCAGTAATGTGAGATGCACATCTATGATGGGTCACTCAGGTCACACATCCCAGAATGCACCAGGAGCGACTTTCAATACCGCCGGTTTGGGCGACGTTTGTGACGCGGCATGGTTAGAGCGTATGGCGATATCGTGAGCCGCGTGCTCCGTGTCTAAGGTGTGTTCGTCTGCTGCTGACAGAAAATCCGGTGGGATGTTACGTCAGAAAAACCAAACGCTGAAGTCTGACAGCTGACAGTGATATGGAAACACATACACCCAGAGAAAATTGCTTTTTTTTGAGATTGTCAGACAAGCAAAAGCACATAAGCTACCAACAAAAGGAGGACTCTTGAGGAGGTGAGTAAAAAGGGAGGAGAGGCAAAAGAACACATGGAGGCAGATCAAAGGGCGACAGTGGAGAATTAGAGACATGACAAAACTGTAACCGCAACACCGTGTGTTTTCAGAAGCTGGCCGTTTTTTGAAAGCGGCATTCGGCTTCCAAACCTCTTCTGGTTACGGCTATGCTGGG
>JAOTRJ010000045.1:6687256-6692256 GCA_028564905.1 Leptodoras praelongus | reverse complement strand
GCTTCTTGTCTTAACAGAGAAGTGAGTGAAATGTGTGACAGTCCATCTAACCAGAACAGCCTGCACTACAGGCTTCCTTTGTGCGGCGTTATTCCTGAAAAGCCGACCTTAACTTTTCTCTCTGTCCCGGCTTTGTGGCTCTTCCAGATTTGCTGACTTTGCTTGAGGCAGGCATGCTTTTTTATTAAAAAAAAAAAAAGCTTGCTAAAAAGGTGACACTGCACGATCAAGTCATGCAAAGTGAAACACAACATGAGAGAAAGAGAGAGAAAGAAAGGCAGCGTGGCTTACCGTGGATTTAAATGTCCAGTCCCCTTCACACAGGCGCACTAATTCCACAGCGTGTTTGGGGAGTCGCAACTCACACACAGTCCAGCTCAGCAAATCTGTGCTTCTGTTTTCCCTTTAAACCAGCACCAGGCTTCTCTACCTGCCCCCCTCACACACACACACACACACACACACATGCACATGCACAAGCTGGCAGCAGCACATAAAAACACAAACCATGCGAAAGCTGACAGTCAAGAGGTGAAATTCCACCTGAATGCAAACAAATCATAAATACACACACTACACACAGACTCTCTCTCTTCTCTTTCTTTCCCTTCTTCTGCTTCTCTCACTCCCCCTCTCTTACACACACACAAACACACACACACACGCACGCGCGCACACACACGTTCTCTTTCTTTCTGGCTTCTCTCCATTCACCAGTCAAACAAAGAAAGGAGCTGAGCTCTCTCTCTCTCTCTCTCTCTCTCTCTCTCTCTCACACACACTCACACACACACACACACACACACACACACATACATACACAGAGCTCCTAAGCCCAACCCCTGCTGTAGGCCAGCCTGCCTCTCTATTTTTTCATGTCTTTTTCTAAACAGCCCCTCCCCCACGGCCGTCACCCCTCTCTCCTCTCTGTCTCCACTCGCCCTCCTCCTCAGTCCCTCTCTCACTCCCACCCCCCTCCTCCCATGTCAACCAGATGGAATTGAAGATGGGATTGCTGGAAAGTGGAAGAAGCCCTTTACTCTCCTCCTTTCATTTCATTCCGTGAGTCAATGAATTACAGCACATATTTAAAGGTGCAGTTTGTTATTGTTCTAGACCTGGTTGTAAATCGACCATAGGAAAAGTATGTCCTACAATGTTGCCATGAAATGTCTCACACCAGTTTCTTAGATTCCAGGTTTTTCCATCTTTATCATTTCTGGCCCTGAAATTAGCCCCACCCCTAGCCAGAACTGACCTACTCAGCTCTTTTCCTTAAAAGGCAGCTACAAAGGCATGCATTTATTTCCAAGTAAGTACACTGAAGTAACAGAAAAACTGGCACTGCAGCCTATGCAAAATACATAGCAACACCACCTACACATGTCATTTGTTGTGTGCTCCAGTGTGTATATAAAGCAACAGACATCTATGGAAGCTTCTAGAGCTGTTTCTGCTGTGATAATGGCAAGTTAACATGATTTAGAGATTTTCAACATGGTTTAACAGTTGGAGCTCGTGTGAGGGGTCATAGCATTTCAGAGGTATGAGCATTTCATGGGTGTACCGTGACTATAAGAATTCCGGCAAAACCTCGAACTTATGACAGCAGTGTGGCCGTAAAAAGACTCTGGGTGAAGGTGGCCAGTGTCGGCTGGCAAGAAGCGTTTCGTGTCATAGGCGTACAACACTGCCTCAAGTAACATCAGAATTCAATGCTGGGGCCTCAACAAACATCAGCATGAGGACTGTGCAACCTTCCCTCCAAGACCCCGTGGGGGACCTACCAAGTATTAACTGGTATACCAGTTTTTCTGGTACTTCAGTGTATATGTTAAGTATGAACGCAAATCAATCCTAACACAACAATCGACCTGACAAGATCTTAGTACAGCTTTCTAGAAATGCTCTAAATGGTACATATGTGAAACAGAAACTGGTACATTACAAAGAAAAGAGGACGATGCCCTGACATCTTTTCAGTTGACTGATTTAAAACATTAACAAAGGAACAGGAGAGCAGATGCAGGTGATAAACAAATTCATTTGTTTCACATATAAACAGAACCAAATCCATCGTGAGATTTGTTACAGGTCACATCCTGTGTAAATGGGAACGGACTCGTCCTAGTAAAATACCATCTCAAGGCTGCAAGTCTGAATGACACAAAGTCTGAATGCTATCAGTCAGGATATTCCAGTAATTTCTACCTTTTTCTTAGGAGGAAAATAAACCAATTTATAGCAAGCAGCCCTAAAATGACAAATTGCCCCTTTAACTAGTCTAGACAAAATGCTTGAGGAGACCGCACATGCATGGCAACCGACTGCAGACACTGCCACAACTGCAAGAATATATACACTTATGTGGGTGACACACCCACACCCACCCACGCGCTTCTATGTAATAGTGTCTATAGGTGCAAAATGCTGGTGCATCTGTGGTAAAGAGAGCATGGATATGACAGGGAGACTTTAAAGACACATTTGTTTTAGTCTGCAACACTTTCCCTACTGCTATAGACAAAAATAGCTGTTTTTCTGCACGCAACACACACACACACACACACACACACACGAAAAGACAGCCACGTGCAGTTCTAAGCTTTTCCAGAAGCAGTGACTATGGAAAACCTGCCAAATCACAGTGCAGTGAAATCATGCACAGATAATACAAAGAAGCATACAATTCACTTATACAATGCTCTGTCTCACAAACAGACGAAACAAAACCATCATCAACATTATTTTATTAATTAATTAATTAATTAAGAGCGATATAGAATACGAAGGGGATAGACAGATAGGGGTAAGGGATCGCTGGAGACAGATAGACGGATAAAGCAAGCCACAGTAACACTGACCTACAACGTATGGTCAAAGTAGATCTGTCAGCATTCCTGTGACCAATGACACACATAAAGAAGAGCTCACACAGCTCACACGTTTTTACATTGAATGATTTGCTTTTATCCAAAGCAGCTTACAAATGAGATAATACAACCTGGACACTGAGGATCTAATAGACACAGGTGCTGTTACCCTGCATTCACACTAGCAAGCAACAGACCAGACTCTCATCTGACTCTCACGTACATCTGCGGCTACTCTTACTGCCGCCACGTGCGTATCTGTGCGTATCTGTGCGTATCAGCTTTTTCAACTTTTTCATGGGCAGTGGTAGCTCAGTGGTTAAGACATTGGACTAACTGAGCAGAAGATCATGAGCTCAAATCCCAGCACCACCAAACTGCCACAGTTGGGCCCTTGAGCAAGGCCCTTAACCCTCATCTGCTCAGCTGTATAAATGTGATAAATGTAAGTCACTCTGGATAAGGGTGTCTGCCAAGTGCTGTAAATGTAAACTTCTAATATCCAACATGGACACCCTCTACTATAAAATGTAGATTGATTAAAACGTTTTTTTATATTGCATTAACACCCAGGAAGGTGGGAGACTATGAGTTTTCCTTCACTTTTGAGCACCAAAATGTTACACATACTGAATTTGACTAAAGGTCATTATGTGTCCTCCAAATAGGAAAAAAACAGACAACGCTCCCTAAATTTGGAATTCCTACTACTAATTTGGGACGTTCATCTCAACACTGAGTTCAGCAAGTGATGTCTGATCAGCATGACTGTGCACAGTATCAGTGGTAACGAACATGCATATGCACGGCCCTGGTCACACCTAGTATTAACTTCCATCTCATCTTCCGATCACAAGCAGACGGTTAACACCTGGCACTATGAATGGATCTTCAGATACTACTTGTGATCTGATTTCACCGTCTTCACTGTCAGTCTAATGAAACGTATTAATGAATGACCAATGAAATGATGAACGGAACTATAAAAAAGCAGCTTTCGCTGTTGTATAATGGTAGACTGCATAAAGTTTCTGTCTAGGACTGTAATGATGATGATGATGGGTGACTAGAAATTGAGACACTACAAATGTAATGTATCTTTATCATTCTCCCCTCCAAATGTTGTCTTTTTGATGCATTACACCCTGTTCACACCTGCATTTAGCGCTGACCGATTACAAGCGGATTACTGAGGACCGATGTTAATGCCAGGAATGAACAGGGCCTCCAATGTAGCTGTGTTGAGGAAGAAAATATACATCACTCATCACAGTTAGCTGGACTTAAGCCAAGCTCTGACTTCCCACTTCCCAGGTAAGTTGAATGCAGCATAAACACAGGTAAGAACTAAAGTTGGGAGCGTAGTCATTTTGATGACAAAACACAGACAGACTGCAGACTGGTCTGATGTATTCATGACATGCAGTCATTTGCATGCATTGCTTTACTGTTTTTGTATAATTTGCCTAGAATAAAAAATAAATCAATTCAAATGGTACTTGCTGCTCTGTCTCTGTGTCACTGAAAAGGTGGCTCTGTGATGCCCGGACATAGCAAAAATACAGATAACTGTTACAAAGCTGTCAAATATGAAATGTGAAAAAACTTCCTTGTCGTAAGAAATTCTCATTTAGAACAGTTCAATTCTGATGGAAACTGATCTAAACAAGGTCCTCTAAACAAATACTGGCATTGTGAACTGAACAAAGGGGTAGAAGAGGAACAGTAATGTGTGTGTACGTATGAGCAGTAGTGTTTCTGGCCATTCTGGTGCCTTAGGTGAGATCATCAACCTCTCAATACCTAACTAGCCTTGACCTAGGAGTCTCCCTCATGCTTCTTTGAGAACAATTCCCTCTTCATTTTCATTTCAGTGAAATTCCATCTGCATCTCCATCTGCCTACTTTGAAAAAGATTTATGCTAGGTGAGAGACGTCTCCAGTAATAATACAGCATGAATGACAGAGGTACTACACAGCTGGTAGCTTAGCTTCTATGTACTGATACACTCAATGTAGCTCTAGCTTGCTCTAGTTAGCCAGCTTAGTGCAGTCAGTCAGTCAGTCATTATCTGTACCGCTTATTCCCAGTTACGGGGTCACGGGGGAGCCGGTGCCCAGCCGGCA
>JAOTRJ010000045.1:6620516-6632864 GCA_028564905.1 Leptodoras praelongus | reverse complement strand
AAAGGACCCAGACCGCCCCACCCGGGGATCGAACCCGGGACCTTCTTGCTGTGAGGCGACGGTGCTACCCACCGAGGACACTGGCATTTGCGACTGATTGCAATGTGCAGCAGACTGCCAACCATTGGACATTATAATGTTCGTCATTAATACAAGTTTAATAGAATAATCAGCCGTCAAAGGCACCACCTACTCGGCTCCGATCTTCTGTCAACAGTTAGTTTAGGTTCTCAAGGTATTTGTAGTATCTTTCAGAGGAAAAATAAACACATCAATATGCTTTGCTGGTGTGATGTGTGAGGTGTGTCTGTAAGCACAGATTGAATTTAGGTAAAAATCTCTCACTGATGAGGTGCAGAGCCAAGGCTCAGTGTAAGCTGTACTTAGTGCTGGATCATAAATCTCTGTAAGTAAGCTGGCAACCACAATTGGTTTCTCCTATATCTGCTTCAGCATCAGCCTGAATAAGAGAAAATTGTCTCCTACTGCCTGACACATGGGCACATCAGAGTACACTTCATGAGCTCCAGTGAACTTTTTTAATGGATGAAGTAGCAGATTGGAACAGCCACCCATGGCTAGGATCCAAGGGAGAAAAAATAGCCATACACTCAGGGTGGGAGGAATGGCATGCCCTCTTTCCTGTGTCAATCATAGTGACACAAGTCAATCATGGATATCTGTGGCGTCTCATGTGTGCTGAAGAGGGCAGTAGTGCTTTCCTTCAAGTCTGATTCCACTCTGTGACTGGCTTTCATGTGTTTTGGAGGATGCATGTCTAAGGCTTCATCCTCCTTGTTTGGTGGATGTATGATAGATGAGAGCGGGCAAGTGGGTGGGAATTTACAGGTGAGCAAACTGCCAAGAAAAATCTGATATAATGCCAAATGAAAGATGAAGATGAAGGAGCGTACATTGTATGGTTCAGAGTACTGTACGCATGGTAATGCATGCTTTTCAATAAAATTAACAGCAATTTGTTTTTGACACATCAGAAACTCCTCGGACATTAAAGCAGACATATTATGCTGATTTCTCTACAAGTTAATACAGTTCTCTGGGGTCTGAGTGAAAGGTCTGTGATATTCTTCAGTCAAAATACCAAATGGATTAAATACTACTGCTGTCTTTTCACCCTGTCTAAAACAAAAAAATGCCCGGTTTCAGTGCCTTTTGCTTGAAATAACAATGAGTCACTGCTCACCTCGCCACCCTCTGCCATGGGAGGAGTCTATGACCAGTTATTAAGACTGGTTATTTTTTCTGGATTGAAAACGCAACAACGCTTCTGTTTCTCAACCGATTTTAATGAGCTGTTTTTATATTCAAGGGTTTATGATATATGTGTAGCACAAAAAAAGTGGCTTTGAATCTCAATTATTAGGCTATAATCGCTGCTGTGCCATAAAGAGTTACAGAGTTTGCATTTTCCATTAAGGGAGAATAAAACAGGATTATGGCACGTTTTTGTTCCAGGCTAATATTCACATAAAAACTCGAACTTGCCAAGATAACACATAAAATACATAAAAATGGATAATTCTGATGATCAAAGTGACAATCTATTAGATAATGCAAGACAAAGATTCATTCATTCATTCATTCATCTTCTTGGCCGCTTATTCCTTTTCAGTGTCACGGGCCTAGCCGGCCACATAGGGCAAGACAAAGATATGCAATGGAATTGTCCTGAAGAAATAAATAAACAGTATCTGACTAAATTTGTCCAATTGTATATCACTAGATGTCCAAATAAATATGTATATCACATCCCAGGAAAAAAAGAACAAGGAAGGAATATCCTATTTTGACAGGGTTCAAAGAAAAGATGTATACATTTTTGGAAGCAAAAGAGGAAAAATCATTCAGAGATGGCAAAGAAAATGGTTAATGGAGGAAGTATGAAAAGTGTACTTTGTGTGTTCCTTATAACAGAAAATCTAGCAATATTAACTTGCTCCAGATGAATTGAATGGATGTATTCAAGGCCGCATATAAACTACAGAGGTAGTATAAAGAACTCTGTTTAGTGTACAAAATAGCCCAAAAGCCAAATACTTCTTAGATGACTAACACCGAATATGGAAGGCACCGTGGGTTCCCAGCAACCATGATTCATAAAGCTTAAATCAGCAGCAGATCAGCTGATTATTTTCCGTTATTTGGATTTCAAAAAAGCGCAAGGAAAGGTAAGCAATCTGTAGAGAACTGAGCCATTTCGAAATCCCAGAGGACCTTGAAAAAAATGAACATTGTACACAGAAATACACTGTAGCGAGAACAGATATAACTTTTCATTTTATGATGAAATGAATCTAGTCAAAACTGTTATCACATTTTAGAGCACTGTGTCTTCGTAGTGAATGAAAACGAAGGACAGAAAATAAAAGAACAGCAAAGAATTATGATTATAATAATAACCTTGATATTATTCCTACTGTCTAAGCAAGACAGTGGTAGGGAATGTAATGAAAGGACATAAAGATCTATCAGAAAACAGTGAGAAAACTCAGCGAGGAGATGCAACCAAGGTGGAAACCTATCAAGGACCCCTAATGGAGAAAAACATTGAGTGATGTAACAGATTTGCAGCAGGATGGCAATGGATTAGCACAGCGGTGTGCAATCTCATCCACAAAAGGTCTGCGGGTTTTCATTCCAACTAAACAGATGCAACTCGGCAGAAGAACAAGAACAAGTGGAAGCCGGTGTGCCGCTGCTCGGTTAGGAATAAAACCCGCGGCCGTCGTGACCTTTTACAGCTAAGATTAAACACCAGCGGATGATCAGATACTGATCTTTTGGCATTACACTAAATGTTATTCATTGAAAGAAAATGTAGCTAAAGTTGTTTCACGTTTAGACAGTTACTCTCATCAAACATTATGCCGAAACTGAAAAAAAAGCATCCATAGAACTCTACATGGACCCAACATGTTGCAATAGTAACACTGACCTAATAGGGAAGATGTTTTAATGAAAATAAACACAGATCATCCATCCCTGTCTGGGATAGAGGGAAAGAAGACAAGCAAAATATGGAGCTGAATCAGTACCCAATGGCCCAGTGGTGAACAACAGGTAGCTCCCTTGCTAGCGGATACAGTAGGGTCCTGATGAAGTGTGATTAGCGCTAGTTACTCACCTTGGGAGGGAAGAGCAGGTTGTTGTCCTCTACAGTAGAAACAGTGAACTCCCAAGATAGCGTGTCCACAGATACCTGCGGAACACACGCAACTATTTAACTGTTGCTGCTAGACTTGAGTCAGCGTTTGAAGTTGTTTTTTATCTACTCTCATCTTTGGTTTCTCGACATTTGTTGTCTCATGATTTACATGCTCATTGTCTGGTACTCTTATTAAAAGTAAACTTAACTGGCTTTGTCTGCTAATGTCATTCTTTGGAAAGTAATAAACACATTTTGTTTAACATATATTTATATGCACGTACAATACATCAAGGTCATATACACATAAGGTATGTGTGGATGGGTTTCTATGAGTGTCTATGAACATGGGTCTGTGTCTGTGCTCACATTGTTCTGCCGTGCTGAGGACTGCAGTACTGCTGTGAGAAAGCCTGTGGGGAAGGTGAAGCCTGAGAGCCAGAAGAGAACGGGAGGACGTGCTGTCTCCGCCCAGCGAGCGAACTGCTCTACCCGCTGGCACAGATCCCTCGTCCACGATGCCAAGGGTTTCAGAGATGGGTACGCCTAAATGGTTTGGAGTAACACAGACAGATTAATGAGAGATGTGTTTACATAGGTAGGAAAAACGACTGAAACCTGAAGCTTTGTTATTTATTTCATGCACTATTCAAAGCTGAATGAGAGCAGCCAAGGACAGAGAGATGGAGTATTTCAGGGTCTGCTGTATCCGTATGAGCTTATTACGCTTAATGTAAAATAGGATCTCTTGATGCCTTTTATAGAGATTTTATGTAGAATATCTGTATTCAGTTTTTTTTTTTAAACTTAATTAACAGATTAAAGCTAAACATGCTGAACATGGTGTTCATGGATAAGGCAATCTATTAAAATCCATACATCTGCATATGATGAATACATGAATATAACCATTAACCACAAGATTCCAGTCCATTGAAAAATATGTGATCCTTACATGTTGTCCATGTAAGCAGTATCTTGGCTTAAGTGTAAAAAATGTGATATTAGAAGCAGAAGATTAAAAAATCTTCTACAAAACACCATTATACACCATTATACAGTATATCACTATTATTTATTGTGTGTGTGTGTGTGTAGAAAAGAAAGGAAGAATGATGACAGAATGAGCTTAGATGAAATGAAAAGCTATGCATCTTAGTTGGGATGTAACTTGGAGATCCCAGCTAGAGAGAGAGAGAGAGAGAGAGAGAGAGAGAGAGAGAGCTGTAAGAGAGAGTCATGAGTGAATGCATGGCAACTGGAGCTAATATTTTACGAAAAAGAAGATAAGCAAGGGAGATGAGAAATAACAAGCAATGTACATTTCAAACATTTCACATTTGTGGAAATATTTATTTTGCTTATTGAAGCGCATTTACCCCAAGTGGAGTCTTTGTTAGGACATCCACAACCTACACATGACCTCCACACGTACACACAGGCACACACACACAAATACAGAGTAATAATAACCTAGGCTTTCTCCTGGCTATAAAGAGAGTAGCAGTGTGCAGTGTGCAACTGATGGATGAAGAGAATATTGAGAAAGAGGGATAGAGTCTGGATTGTGTGTATGTGTATACATGTAAGACAAGTACTCTGAAAAGGCTAAGTGTGTGTAAGGGATTGTATTTTACAAGCCTGGGTGCCAGCAGAGTGTGTTTGTGTGACCGTAATAGAAAGACAAAAGAGGAGAGAGAGAGAGAGAGAGAGAGAGAGAGAGAGAAATAAAACCACAATCCGATCCTCAGCAGTGTGGCGAGTGCACTGGCCTCTTCTCTAACACTGTGACCTTCCAGCACTTCACCATTCATTTAGTCCACTCCAGCTCCTCTCCAACACAGGGCACTGCACTCGCAGATTACAACTTCACACACTTCACACAGTGATTTGCTATAGCCGTGGTGTGTATGTGTATGTGTATGTGTGTGTGTATGTGTGTCCAAGTGGCTACAACATGATTTTTATCATAATATAACTAGTAATTATTTGATTTGACTGGCAAATACAGATGTTATAAATACTATAGCATGCATACAACATACTGTATATAGTATATAATACACCCTGCCTAAAAGACAATACTAACTGGATGTGCACCTGGGTGTTAAATTTCTGACTACGTATTTAAATTGGGCAGTTTAAAGTTCAAGTCCAAAAAAATCAGGTATAAATATCTACTTGAGAACCAAGAGCAAAGGTTATGAGTTTAAGCACTCAGGAAAACACAAGAGCTCTTAGATGTAATCAAACTTCTATCTTCTATCCGATCACAAAAGCCCTTCAGCCTGTGATAACATCCTCTTACAACGTAGCCTATTCAACACGATGAATCCCAAACACTAATTCAAATTAAGATTTCAAATATTCCAGAAATATAACCCGCTTATAACAGAACAATTCATCTGACAATACGTTTTATCAGCTGAAACGTTCTTTATAGACATCCAGACATAAATCATCCACCATTGCTGTATAGGAGCCATACTGATAAAGTGATATGCTTGCACATTTCAAATAGTAAATCTGACAAACAAGGTAAGTGATCTTTAAGATATTCTTTAGGATCATCCTGAAGAGGTTATCTATGGTAAATTCTACAGTGTACAGTGTAGACAAAACCTTTGGTAAAATCTGGGTTAGCAAGAAAAGATACTTTTTAATTCTGACATTGTCCAAAAATAAGGCATTGGATGATTTACATTTATGGCATTTGGCACACATCCTTATCCAGAGTGACTTACATTTATGTTATTTATACACCTGAGCAGTTGAGAGATAAGGGCCTTGCTAAGGGGCCCAACAGTGGCAGCTTGGTGGTGCTGGAGCCCGAAACCCCAAACTTCTATTCAGTAACCCAACACCTTACCCACTGAGTCACCCCTGCCCCTGGATGATATAATGGAATACTCTAAGGGCGCTTTCACAAAGAGCTTTTGGACCGGATCTGAATCCGCTTGAGCCATTGGTACGGATGGGTCTGCTATTCAAACCCAGGGACACACCAAGGAACCGCACCCGAGTCCACCTGAAAATGGGGGTCTAGGTACGGTTTGCAGTTGAGGTGAAATAAATGCTACTGGTGAGTTATAATTAGTTTGAAGGTCACATGAGTGGGAAAGGCGCACTTTTAATTTTTAATTGCAGGTAGGCACACAGTACGCTCGCCTTGACGCTCTGCAAGCAAAGCCGCAAAACTCATATCACATAGCCACCTGTCTCCACAAAAAACAACTCATCCAAGCAGCTCACATCGCTGGCTTAGTGAAAATGCCAAACGCTGTTATTTTGGTGCTGATACCATATTTGCAAATAGATGAGCGAGAAAACCTTTGCCTCCCCATTTGCGTCGTTGCCTAGCGACATTGGTAAATAAAAGCTGCATGTTCCTTGCATGTTGATGGCAAAAACAGACCGGGGTTCACAAACCAAAAAAAATGTAACGTGAAATAAGACCAGCAGGGGCAGGGAGACAGGGCATACTCACATTCGGGTTCGACCCTGCAAAGCGGTCTAAGTGTGAAGACAGCTTAAGAGTGTCTTACCTTCTCCCAGAGGGGGGGGACACGGGCATCATGAATGCACTGAAATGTCTCTTCCAGACTACTGGACATCACAACCAGACCTTTAATGCCTTTCTCCAACTCTGTCAGAGATGACCTGTTCACACACACACAAACACATACCAAGCACTTATGTGTATCACATTAAATAGCTTACAACTCTCACAAGTCTCAGACTGTAACTCGATCTTCCAAAACAAACATGTACCTGATGGTGTGCAGCAGAGTGTTGTATCTCTGTATCTCCTGCAGCAGTACTACGTTAAGAGGTGAGGGATCATCCTGCATCAGTTTCCTTGTCCCTTCATAGTCCACCTCTGCTGGGATCTTCTGACGCACATCTGCTGAGAGTTCTAACACCTTCATGGACACACACAAATATATATTTCTACTATCGGAATTATACAAGTAATTAATTAATAATTAATCCAGATAATACACACACAGATAGCACTCTTCCAGACAGATGTGCTATGGTGCACGATAATAAATCCAGAATCCTCCTTTCATTATTTTAGCGTAGTTGAAATAGTGTAGTCTATTGAGTGGTCAAACACAACAATAATCAAATCTTCATGAAATGTCACTTGAGTAAGACAGATTGATATTTTTTCAAAAGAACACTAGCTTTCCTTTCCTTTCCTTTCCCTTTTCCTGGTGGACTTGCTTGGACTATTTTTTCACCAACATTAATGTTTTAACTTGCTCCTGTGTCATACTTACTTACAGCTCTGAGAGGTAGATCATCGACAATAGCACATCCATTTTAACATATAAAATACGTACCCTACTCTATTATCTGGTTACACGTGCATTCCTTTAGTCAACCAAAACCCCACAATCACCAAAGAACTCCTATTTTCACTGGTAATGTTATGCGATGGTAAACAGACACAGGTACAGTTCTGGTTTTAGATCAGTAACTGCACCATGCTGTAGCACACTGGTCTATTTGGTAGAAAAGTGCTAAGAGATACAAAGACACACCTTGTCCTCGCGGCTGGGTCCTGCTCCAGTAGCCGTGGTGCTGGTGACCTGAGCCTGAAGTGAGAGGAGTGTGTCAAAGAGTGTGCGTGTTTCAGAGATCTGGCTGGCGATGTCTGCATTTGGGTGCTGGCCAAATGTCTCTGGATGGTCCACTGCTGGGAGCAGGTTGATATACTCCCGATACACAGCCTGAGGCCCATCACGAGGGATATAATAAGTAGGCAAGGAGGACAGTCTAGAGGACATAGACATAGGACACAAACACAGACATGGTATTTATATAACATTAAGAAATGAACATACTACATACAGCATACCTACATACAAAACAATATACTTAAGACAGAATCGCTTTATTAGAAATAGAATAGCTGCACTAAACTGGAGAGTGGATTTATGCTTGTCATAATATGGATTACAGCTTGAACGTTCCTAGACACTCTAACCAATTTATAAAAGTAAAATATTAGTAAAAAAAATACTTTCTAAGAATTTCTAGTGGTGCCAATAATTGTGGAATAATAATTGTGGTGCCAATAATTTGCTTTGGTTAAAAATGTCCTTGTCTCATTTTATTTCCTTTAAAAATTATATTTCCTTTTTTTATATACACACCCTTAGTGGAAGGTTCATATATTATTTTGTATTAGCTTTTTATTCAGGTCACTTACAGTAACTAATCCAGCTAGTTATGTTACATAGTGTAAATAAAAAATACACCACATAGGGGAGCTGTTGCACCTTGTTACAAATCGACACAAACGCTCTGATGGTACAGTAGATCGGTGTTTTGAATCCTAAAGCTCAATGTGTCTGTACACTGCACATTTCTACTGATGTCAAAATAACTGGTACAACTCACCAGCTAATTAATGAGTGCTTCTATGTGTTAAAGTAGTGTCTATATGACAAATGTGTGTGTGTGTGTGGGTGAGAGAGAGAGAGAGAGAGAGAGAGAGAGACTATGTTTTTATATATGAATATATATGAATATTATATATGAATATATATATATATGTATAAATATCCCCACAAGCATAGGAATATCTGATATTTGTAACCTTGTGGCTACATTTAGCTGGTCCCCATAAGGTAAGTGTTTTTTTGTAAATTTTAACAAAAATAAAAACATAAAAGAGACAAAAAGTGACCTTTTCTTTCCTGAGGGTTAAGGTTAGGGTTAGCATTAACTAGCTGCATTAAGTCTTCACAAAGTCTCTGTGTGTGTGTGTGTGTGTGTGTGTGTGTGTGTGTGTGTGTAATTTCAGATCTGTCCACATGGTGGGGTTCTTGCTCTTCTGTGTTTTCACTATGTGAAAGACGTGGAGGTCACTACGGTGTAGCAAATGTTAATGTTTTAGTTTGCATGTGTGCGCCTGCATCCAAATGAATGAATGTGTGTGACTCACTTAAAGAAAGGAGTGTTGACGGTGCCTTCACAGAAGTAATCAGTGATGTATGTGGTGAGGAGACGGCGGTCCCAGTCGTCCGTAACGTGCCCTCCGTAGTTGATGCCGGCGATGAGGTACTTCAGAGAATCCCAGGGGATATCCTCATACTCATCCAAATACAGACTCATTAAGTTCTCACTCACCTGTGAAAGAACCAGACAGGGAGAGACAGAAGTAGTAGCAAAGAGAAGAGGCAAGCTGCAGTAGTAACGGTATGCCGTGTCTCCTAGGTAAGCTTATCGAGCTTATGGCTTTTATCTACACTGGTAGGTAATGCACAGTTTGAATCTTTCTGTCCAAAATCGAATAATTCTGCAACGGCAAGACTACTCAACCACGTCTCTGCTTGTCTACCTCAAAGTCAGAGTCGTTGAAGCTGTAGACTATGTTCCAGCCGAGCTGGAGAAACTTCTTGCGCTCCAGCAGGATGCTGTGGAAGAAACAGAGGGCGAAGAGCAACTTGCGGTAGATGATGGGCCGTGTGCATCGTGAAAACTGAGATTCTGTCACCAGCTGGTACAGCCGTTTCATATTCGACTTCACCCCCTGCAATGAGAAACATGGGAGGGTTGTGTATTGTCCAAGTTTATCTACACTGAATGTATGTGTGTGTGTGTGTGTGTGTGTGAGTGTGCCAGCCACCCTTGGCATTACAGGAATCAATGTGCCTTTTAAGAATGGTCTTCCTGACTTCTGATCAATAAATGCACAAAGAGCTTTTTTTTTTCTTTAAACCCCCCAAAATCCAATACTTCAATAAACACAGTCCATTTCATGAAGTGGCAGGATTCAGATAACTCAGGAGTTTTCTTAAGTTTTAGTTTTTAAACAAATGCCATCGCTAGTCTGTACAAAAACTACATAAAGTGAACACAAAATGAAGACATATCTAATAACTATACATTAAACATAATATGAATGTCTTTATACTTTTCTCTCTGTTACATAATCAGCTTTAAGCATTGAGAGTAATGGCTGTAGCCAAGAAAAACACAGACAGCATTATGGAGCATGCATACATAATTTATTTCCTTCAGTAAATATTACTTCAATAACCTCTTGATTGTTGTAATACCATTGCAAATCCATTTTTACGGTGACAGGGAACACAGTCTTTTCTAATATATGTAGGAATATGCAGAAATATGTATGAAGGCGTGCGTTTCTGTTTGTGTGTGTGTCGTATACCTTGGGTGGCTCAGTAGTCATTTTGATGCCAGCCTGAAGTATTGCGATGGGGAAGTCTGGGTTAGGGGAGGAGCTGAGCCACAGCCTGAAGTCTGGGTGAGGATCCTCAACCTGTAGCTGCTCCACCAGCTTATCCAGCTGAGGCATCCATGACAGGGACAGGTGGCAATTAGCCAAGAACACCCAGTGACCTAGTGTGCACACACACACACACACACACACACACACACACACACAGAAAGTAAGGCTGACTAAAAATAATTCTCTATGGTGAAAAACTCACCCATGCACTCTGTACCATAGAATATCATCTAAGACCACATTAAAGCCCATCAAAGAAGGAGGTTTTAGTAAGGCTCTAATGTTCTAATGTGCGTTTGTAAAGCAGTCTGCATTCCAGCCTTATTAAAGCATTTCCATTTAAGAAGGAATGAAAATGTACTACTGAAGCATCAAAAGGTGAAATCGGCAGGAAAAAAAAGGCTAAAACCTTTAGTTTATATTGTTTAAACCTGTCACAAGCCTAACAATGGCTAAAATATGATTAAAACTATTACTGTATGTCTAAATTAGCTGTCAAAAGGAACCGCAGATACACACATAAGCAACCCGTTTATGCCGTGTAAAATGTTACAGCAGCCTTCTGTTTAATCAACATGATTTCCGACTATGTTCTCTTCTACAAGCATCGCTGGTGGGAATAATTCACCAGTTTTACTGAACATTAATGCACAACAATGTGACTGGAACACGGGGGTGGTTGGTGACAGTGGAATTCGGGCTTGCTCTACTTATAACTACGTGCACTTAATAATATGACATAAGACAGGGAAACAATGAACAAACAATATTTGTGTTTACTGGAGTTACCTAGGCTGGTCTAATGAGTATCACTACTATACAATCTCTTCTGCTACAGGATGCACATTGATTACATTACATTTTATGACAGCAATGCTATCATTGTGCAATATCATTGATCACAACATATAAAATGTGGACCTTTGTGATTTGAGTGTATTTCTGTAATGTTCATGCAGTAAATGAGAGCAAGCTGGAAAAAATGAAGGATAAACAGAGTTAGGTTGCATTTTTGAAATGTTATACAACCCCAATTCCAATGAGATTAGGACATCGTGTGAAACATAAATAAAAACAGAAAACGATGATTTGCAAATCCTTTTCAACCCATATTCAGTTGAATGCACTACAAAGACAAGATATTTAATGTTCAAACGGACAAACTTTATTGTTTTTTGGGTTTTTTTTCGTTCCAAAACAGTTGGGACAGTTGAAGAATGCTCAAAAAACACCTGTTTGGAACATTCCACAGGTGAACAGGTTAATTGGAAACAGGTGAGTGTCATGATTGGGTATAAAGGGACCATCCCCGAAAGGCTCAGTCCTTCACAATCAAGGATGGGGTGAGGTTCACCACTTTGTGAACAACTCTGTGAGCAAATATTCCAACAGTTTAAGAACCAATGTGAAATTGCATGTAGGAATGTAGCCATTTCATCATCTACAGTCCATAACATCATCAAAAGATTCAGAGAATCTGGAGAAATCTCTGCAAGTAAGAGGCAAGGCCGAAAACCAACACTGAATGCCCATGACCTTCTATCCCTCAAGCGGGACTGCATTAAAAACAGACATCATTCTGTAATGAATATTACCACATGGACTCAGGAACACTTCAGAAAACCATTGTCAGTGAACACAGTTCATCGCTCCATCTACAAGTGCAAGTTAAATCTCTACCATGCAAACCAAAAGCCATATATCAACGACACCCAGAAACGCCGCCGGCTTCTCTGGGCCCAAGCTCATCTGAGATGGACTGATGCAAAGTGTCCTGTGGTCTGACGAGTCCACATTACAAAGTGTTTTTGGAAATCATGGACATTGTCTCCTCCGGGCCAAAGAGGAAAAGGACTGTCCGGATTGTTATCAGTGCAAAGTTCAAAAGCCAGCATCTCTGATGGTATGGGGG
>JAOTRJ010000045.1:6584979-6596495 GCA_028564905.1 Leptodoras praelongus | reverse complement strand
AGAGTTGCCGGCTGGGCACCGGCTCCCCTGTGACCCCGTAACTGGGAATAAGCGGTATAGAAAATGACTGACTGACTGACTGACAATATTAGGCAGGTGGTTTTGATATTATGCCTGATCGTTGTATGCTTTGAAGACAAAAACATTTATTTATACCCATTTATAAAATCCGAAATAAGGCAAGTGCATACCAAATATAGGTGGTTGTTTGTTGGGACAGATGCTGTGGTAAGTGAGATCAAACAAGGAGGCCAGTTTCTCAGTCAAAAGCCCAACGAATGCCTCCATATCTGCTTGATCCACCAGCCGATCTGAAAACACCCTGTACACAGACACAATAGAGTAATCAGCTGAATGCTGACATATGAGTGTATAGCTGAACATATGTTTTTATATTTTTAAAGCACCTAAAGCACTCATGTATCCAGAGGCGTGTGATGCTCTGTTTGTTGTCATGAAAGTCCCTATGACACCGTAGCAGACCTTGGAATACCTGAAGAGAGGAAAAATGTTAAAATGATTTAAAGATAAAATAATGCACCCAAATCAAGAAAAAGAAGATGAAAAACTCCCAAAAGGCTAACCTTGCTTCTGAAATTTACATAGTTGCTAGTTCACTATATAATTAGTATTTCACCTTGGAGATGTCTCTGAGGTTGAAGAGGTAGTGTATTTTATCGGGAGTGGGTAAGAAGTGGGCAGTGATGGCATAGTACAACTCCAGTGTAGCCTGAGTCAGAACATTTCCTATGGGCTTAAGGTCTTCCTCAAACTCCTGCAGCTTCTGGTTTATCATTGTTCCATAGATACGCTTGATCTGAGACTCCTAGAGACACAGAGAGGAGGTGGGGGATTGAACGCATAAAATATAGACGTTCAGTGGATCAGAAATGATCACATTTAAAAATGACAAAGAGAATGGAGGAAACATATGACGGTGTGAGAGATAATGAGTAGGGGAAAGAAATCATCAAATAATACATCAAGAGGAAAATGCTTGTGGGAGTTAAGGTAAAGGAATAGAAAATGAAGCGATATGGAAAACAAGCTAGATGATACTTATAACAGGGCATGGTAAGTCAAAGGGACAAATAGGAAAAGATTAGATGAAAATAAATGTTAAACACTATGTGTGTGTGTGTGGGAGGGGGGGGTAGTTGAGTGAGCCCTCAGATTGTAAGAGAAAAATCAGAACTGAGCAGCAATCAGTCAGTCAGGAGTCTTTTTATGCCTTCTGCCAAATCAGACAGCCTCCAGTGTTCATGCTCTTATCATTATCATTATTTTCATTGCAATTCTGCTAAAGCAAGAGACACTGAGAATGATAATGAGCAGAATGCAATATCAACAAAGGGGCAGCTAGAATGAGGACACACTCACACAGGCACAATTACAAGACATATTTCACATAATAAAACATTTTACGTTTGGATTAATGGTTTAAAACTGCATGTTTTAAACGAACAGGAACAAGTTAATTAGGGCTTTTCCTGTTTTGCATTAAATCAAATGCTTTAGTGTGGAGTTCCATGTGGAGGCTCACTCACCGCAGGGAACGTCATGTTGATGAGATTGAAGCGGCTCTGCAGGCGGCCTGATATGTGAGTCCTCCCTCCACCAGGAGGCCCCATGGAGGAAAGCAGGAACATGTCCTAAAACAGAGGAACAAAAGAGAGCAGATGGAGTCAAATGTGTATGCAGTATTTCAAAACCCCAGCCAGACGATATTTCTCTTTTTTCCCAGCTTCCTACTGACCTAAACCAAGCAAACAACAATTCTCAAAATGGTAATTTCGCAATCTCTGTAAAGATTGCACGTTTAAGCTGTAGTCATGATGAAATCGTGCATTTCACATCTTCCTGCAAAATAGCTGGAAATGAAATATTTTGGAAACGTTTTCCATTTTTCTTCAGTTAGTATTTCACCATAACTTATTATGGTGGCATCTTATTTGTGTCTAGCAATATTGTGGTGACGATAATAAAACCAGAGATTTGCTCAAAAAAATGAACTGTACCAGAAGTCTGTGAAATAAACCTGTTGATTACGATTCAGAATGAATGCAAAATGCTTTAGGAGCTTCCAAATAACAAAAACAAAATTACAAAGAAGTACACAAAGCCTGTTATCTTTCTCTCCCACATAGCCACGCTCCCCACACTCTCTTACCTTAACACACTTTTGCATCTGTTTCTGCCGGTCATACCAGAAGCCATAATCTATCCAAAGTCGAAGCAGCTCCAAGGGGGGCTGAGAACCAAAGCCGTCTAATGCCGGCATGTTTAGATCATCCAGGAAAGTCACCATCTTCTTCCCTCCAACAGGTAAATACACTCCTTTAGTGCGTTTCTCCACTCGAGACTCTATAATTGCCTGCACGTTGTTGGAGGTGGTCTAGGAGAGAAACACAGAGAGAGTTAGGCAAACCGGGGCAAGATTTTGAAACGATTAGGTGAAACAATCTATTTCAGAAGAGAAATAGATGACACAATGGTCATGATATCAGATTAGAGGGTGAAAGTCGATTCAATATTAGGGTTGAACAATGCACTACATCATGAGATCTAATTAATGGAATAATAAGAATGATGTGGGCAAGCTATTACACACACTGTTAAGAGCAGATAAAGAGATGCAGTCGTGATTTCTAATTTTTAAAAGTTTTAAAAATGTTATAATGTTCTACTGGGTTCATGACATGTTTACTCTGATTACAAACCATTCAGTCATTCATTCATTCTCTAAGCTGCTTATTCTACAACTGGGTCATGGGGTGCTGGAGCTTTTCCCAGAGCTCATTGGGCAGAAGGCAGGGAAAACTCTGGACAGGTCACCAGTCCATCGCAGGGCAAACACACAGACAAACACATTCACACACACACTCATGCCTAGGGGCAATTTAGTATCTCCACATGTCTTTGAACTGTTGGAGGAAACCGGAGTTCCAGGAGGAAACCCATGCTGACATGGGACCAACATGCAAACTCCATGCAGAAAAGACCCTGACCTGGCCTAGGGGAATCCAAAAACATGGTAAACAGAAATGTTTTAACCCTAGTAATTCACCTCAATCATGTTCATTAGACATACTGTATTTAATAATTATACACTTTATGTAATAAAGGTAACTGTTTTTCATGTGTGCAATCAAAATCACCACCGCTGACTTGTTATGGATGGTGATGGATCAGTGCAACGGACTGAAAAATATCAGCCAAAATCCACACAATATCTAAGGGGGAATATCAATCTGTGTAATGAGATTATAGGACTGCTACTGCTAGGCTGCATGAATCTACAGTCATGGCTAGAATTAAATCAGCCCCAGCATCAGCTATTCATATTATACTTTTTGTGTATTTTATTTTTATAACCATTGGTTACGTGAAACATGGTTGTTTCACTTGGTTCCACAAAAGTCCAAAACAATCTGCCCTAAGCAATTTATTAATAAAATAAAATAATCTGATGTAAATGGAAAAAAAAAAACGATTTGTACCAGCCACACTTGCACAGAGGCTTAGCAAAAGTAAGCAGGATATATAATCATAAATAAAGATGATGATGATGGCTCAAATTGAGAATGATGGCGGTAATGTTAGGATGTGCTTCCTGAATATGAGCTGCCATAAGTGCTGTCTTCAACCTGGACTGTAATGAATAGCTGCTGACTCAGCTAATTGCAGCTGTACGAGTGGAGGACAATGAGAATAGAAAGAGCCCAATTTAACATCCACTATCTTTCTAAAGTACAGCTGAGGTGAGATGACTCAGGTAAAAGTTAAGTGTCTGAGTGAGTCAGATTAAAAGTCAGTTTGAGAACTGTTTGAGATAAAGACAACGTCAATACAAAGGATATTGTAGGTCTCATGGTAAGAGATGCATGAACAAACTGTTATCTATTTCGAATACTGCTGCATACCTGTGAGGACATATTGATTGTAAGTGAGGTCCATTTGGATGGATCCAGGCCTTGCAGAACACTCTGGGCCACTGATGTCTTCCCTGTTCCCACAGGACCTGTCAGCAACACTGGGTACTGGCCACAAATGAGAGCATTCACCAGGAAGTTATACCGCACTGCGTCCACAGTAGGAACCATGATCTTATAGAATGGAGCACTGCAGAGACAGAGAGACAGAGAAAGAGAGCGACAGGGAAAAATTTAGGGTGATTTATTTCTAACAGGTTCTCCTTATGAAAGTGTCTTATACAGAGAAAGCTCTAAAGAGATGAAAGTTGGAACACTATGACTAAGAACAGAATAGGGAGCAGACAGCCCAACAATATTGTTAAAGTTGGAATAAGAGTAACAGAAAAAAGTTGAGGAAAAAGTACAGAGGGTGAGATATAATGTGAGAAAGGAGTAAAGATGGAGGTAGGGGTAGAAAATGGAGCTGAGAATGTGGACTGGAAGAGAATTGGGCAATGGAGGTGAAAAAGTTCAGATTGAGGGGCTGAAAATTGAAAGATATAATAAGTCAGACAGAATAAGTAGAGGGATGAAATTTCTTTTCATAACTGGCAGCGAACAAAGTATGGGATACAGAGTGAAGAGCCAAAAGGACAGAGGGCGATGAAGTGAGAGAAAGACATAATTGTAGAATGAGAGAAAGAGAGAGAGAGAGACAGAGACAGAGAGATAAAGACCAGGTAATGAAGAAAGCCAGTATATGAATAGGACAGATGACTCATAAGCCTGGGCAGGTGGCCACTGAGAAGGTGTGCAGGTGGCAGCACCTTGTGGGCTTGGAAACACAGAGAGGCACAAGGTCATACAGCCACTTACTTGGAGTTATAACGCCAGCCTTTGGGGAGCTTGTCTTCAAATGATGACCAGGTTTTGTTCTTAGTGTCAACACAGTATTCATAGATGGTGTCCTGATCAACATATCCATAATATATGATTAACAGTACTATATTTTTACATACCGAGTAAAACACTTCACAGTTCCATAATAAATCTTTGTATAAATATGCTGGTGTTGTGAGCGTATGTAAAATAACACCTTGTTAGGAAAGGTGCCCTCCATCTCTCGTAGGAAGTTGTCCATCTTCTTGCGTCCATCCTCATCCACGGATGCACAAACAGACCAGATCAAGCTGAAGATGAACCAGAGCTCAATCATGCGTCCATAGTTCTCACTGTCAGCTGGGTTCAGCTGGAGGGGAAGAGGAAACTGTGCATATTGAATATGGAACTGGGTTTTGTGATGTGCTTTTTTTTTTTTTTGACACACTAAACCAATCAACCAGTCACTACTGATGCTTCTCTCTGTTGCATCACATTTTGTATGAAAAGTTGCACTTGAACACACCACAAAAACTACAGCTAGCAGCCAACAAAAACATATTCTTGTGTATATTTACTGTGAGAGAAAAATAATCTCCTCACCCTTTATTCAGAAAATCAAAAGACTTATTATGATAGAAAGACAGAGCCAGCATCTCAAATCTCATGCTATTGTACAGTGATATATCAAAATAAAAGTTCCTCTGGTGTGGCTTTGGAAGTACCAAAACAAATTAGCTTGTCTACAATGCTTTGGCACAGTCTGTAATTTAAATGGGTCGCTTCATCATTTAGAATAACTAGCTACAGCAGACAAACAGAATTTAAGAAAACTTGAGTTGATGGCCCGTCACCAAAACACAATAGGATTCGAGGACCAATAGTTATCTTGGTAAGTTAAAGCCTTTAGACTATTAGAGCCATGAGACTATTAGAGACGCTTATTTGTGAAAATGGAAACTGTAAGGGAAATGGCAGCTCAATGGTTCAAGGGTGGTGAGGTCAAATCCCAGCATCACCAAGATACAACTACTGCGCCCTTGAGCAAGGCTCTTAACCCACAACTGCTCTGTTGTATAAATGATATAAACATGGGTCGCTCTGGATGAAGGTGCCAAATGCCGTAAATGTAAATACTCCACATAAGACAATAATTCCTTTTGTAATATCAGTGGCATACGCTACGTTTTCATGAACTGGGCAACAATTTGAATGTACATGTTGATCATAAGCAAGCAATCAATGCTTATCGAGCTCCAATGTTTTCCTTTATTGAGAATTGTGTTCATAAGACGAAAGAGGTCAATGTAGATGCAATGATCTCACCCCATTTTCAGGACTGGCCAAGGAGTCGTAGAGTCTGCAGAGAGACACGACTCCATTCAGCTCGGTGATCGGTACCAGCTCCTTACAGTGTGTCCTCCGGAAGCTTATAGTCTTTTCTATGTATCTGTCAAACAGGCGCTTTAGATGATCTACCTCTGCCTAAGCAGAGTGAGAGACAGAAATAACAAGATCAGGAAAAGCATGTGCATAAGGAAGAGGACAGTTATCATATAGCGATCAGTCACAAGACAAAGGAATGAATAAAAAAAATGATAGCATCAGTCCTTTATTGAACCTTCTGTCGCTTGTCAATCCAAGACTGAACATAGGGCTGCCATCCAAGGTCTGAGTAATCATTATACACCATTCCACAACGGGACACTGTTGCAGGAGACGCCACGGCCAGGTCCTCCACCTCAAACAACAGGGACACCTACAGAGACGCAGAGGACAACTAATCTGGTCAACTATTTATTTTTAACAGCCATATAGAAAACGACTATATCTGTTTAACATCCTCCAGCATCTTTTAATCTAAACTTTACTACATTTGTATCATATGTGCCACTACTAAGGAATTTTTACACACTTCCCATACTAGCAAAATCAGAGTATAAACTATATACTCTAAATACTAAATACTCTATACCTATAAAGGGCAATTATTGAGGTATTCAGTATCTGTTTAAGCAAAATATGTCAGGAATGTCCCATTCAAAGGCATTTGCAAAAAGTTTGTATGATTTATTCTTGTCCATATGTTCATGAAAGTGTAACTCGATTGACTTTTTTTTGTATTGCTCCAGTGTTAAAAAGTTTGGCTGAGGAAAAAAGTCTTCTTTTGATATAAAGCAGTGGAATGTGGTTACATTTGACAAATCGGAGATAGGATGACATGCGTGATATGTAATTTCATACCTGTTCAGGCATGGAAATTCTCTCTCCATTAATAAGCGTGAGGACTTTATTGTCGTCCATCACTGAATTCATGCTTTCAATCCATAAAGTATCCACTGGACCGTCAAACAGAATCCATTTCTCATCTGGCTTCTCATCTGAGCTCAGCAATGGAAGAGAGACAGGAGAAGCAGTTAGGAAATACAGCAAACTGAGTGCATCATTACATAATCTTTCTCTTTCTGTTTTTATCATTTACTACCACAAATATAGACAAATGGATTCATAAACATGTCTTGCTAGCTTCAAGTCTCTGCCTTTTGTCCTGTCTCTTTCTATTTCCTTTTTGTGGAAAATGCTCTGTTTCATGCTTTCCCTTTATCTGACCATGTGTGTCTCATTTACTGACCCCACAACAACTACAACACATTCTCTCTGACTTCTATACACAGAGACTTTCTCTCGTTCTTTCTTTCTTTCTTTCTTTTTCTTTCTTTCTCTCTCTCTCACACACACACACACACACACACACAAACACACACAGACTGACTGGGTAAGCATGTAACATCAAACCTGTCACACACAGTTACAGCAACTGTCATTTCTGCTTTGGATGATCTCCCTTCTCCAAGCAGCGAGGAGGGGAAATAAACAAACAAAGATGAACAGCAACAGATGCTAAACATATGGAGGCACTGCAATGCCTGATTACACCACTCAAACATAAAATTCCTCCGCACCAAGACCTACACGATAACAAGACACAAACAAAAGCCTGAAAGGAACTCAGGAAAACTGAGGATGGAATGAAAAAGCAGAGTGCCAACAAAATACGTAAACGGAGCAAAGTATATCCGATTGCTCGCGAATAGGCAAACAGAAATCTGCAATTGGCTAATTGGCAGGCGTCAAAAAAAAAGACGTTTCAGAGCCGCAGATTGGCGAGATAACCTGTGCAAGTTTGGCGCATGGTGGCGGAAAGAATGCCATCGGTCCATTCGCAGTAGGATAGATCAAAGTGGCCATAAAACTCTTCCAGAGACAAGGCCTTGGGACTGACCACAAACTCCTGTTGGAGAATGAACAGGTCTGCTTTATTGATTATAGTGGACAGAAAGAAAGAGACAGAGAGAGAGAAAGAGAGAGAGAGAGAGAGAGATGGGTATGCATGAAAGAGAAAAACACTGAATCATGAGGGACACCACAATGAAATGAAATGCAAGCCACAGGGCCCCACACAGAGTCAGACAGAGCAGCAAGAGAGGTATAGCAACAGAGAGATAGATAGAGAGAGAGAGAGAGAGAGGAGGTGAGAGAGAGAATAAAAGAGAGCTGCATCATGTCACTCATCAACAGTAGCTGGCTTGCTGCAACAGAGAGAGAGAAACAGGCAGGGAATGGGGATCTCTTTTGCACTGACAGTCCCATAGGAGCTGAGATATGCAGCACACACACTCTCCCCTGACACACACACACACCACCTTAGCCCAGAATACTGCGGTCTCGCCATTCTGTAACAGACCGAGGGAGAGACAGACAAGCAGGGAACGAGGGAGAAGGGAGAAAACACAGAGATATTTCGGCCCACATTTCTCCTCACAGCAGGACAGAAGTTTCTGAAAAGAACAGAAATAAGTAAGTACAGTAAAGACACGGCCCAGAGAAAAACGCCAAGAATGACATTAACCCCATCTTCCCGTGAACCTGTCCATCCTTAAAAAAAAAAAAAAAAAAAAGAAAGAAAGAAAAAAGTAAAAGTTCTAACATCATAAATACAAAGAAGACATCTGTTGATAGCATCTGTTCAGTAGCCGCTGTAAAGAGCTGCAGAGAGGCAGATAAAGTACAAAGGAAAACATAATTAGCGGAGCTGACAGAGTCACGCTGAGTTGACATAACAAGAAAAGAGAAATGTCGTCAAACACCTTCTGGGCCCTGAGACGCACACAAGCTAATGCCAACCTGTGACCGGCTGTTCTTTTGTGTGAGCCCATGTGTGCACGTGTGTGTATGTGCGTGTGTGAATTTGTTGTGAGGCTGAGCTTAAAGGAAACAGAATGTACACCACCCGTGTGAGGTTGTTTTCCTCAGCCCACACGCATGTGTCAGCCTTAGTGCAAGATATGGCAAGAGCTGATGACACAGTTATATGCTGCATACACACACACACACACACACAAAGTTTCCTTAAGCTTGTAGGTGATTAAAGAAAAAATCCTGACCAAAAAATTCAATTTCAAATAGATTGTGTAACATTTTGTGTAAAGACAAACGCATATCAACAGATAACATGCAGTCAAGAATTCATTACCTATAACATGTGCCCAGGGTTACCTGAGTGTACCGAGTGCAACAACAGTACACACAGGCCCTGTACTCACAGATGACCATTGGCAGGCCAGAATGTTATGCAAGTGCTAGATAAATAACTAAAATGATTATTGACAGCCCTATAGAGCAACCCTGCTTAACTTCTTCTATCTGAACCGCACTCAACAGTCAGTACCTGCACATGCAGCTCTCATAAGGGAAGACAGAACCCCGTCGGTCCACTCATTGGTGGAGAGGTCATATTCACCATAGAGCTCTCCAAGACTCACAGCTTTGGGGTTCAGAGGATATTCCTGAGGAGTCACAAGTTAAAGGTCAGAGGGAAAAAAAAAGTGGACTGGTGTCAATGAGAAGGAGGTGTGAGTAAAATGAGGGATTGAAAAAGAAATTGAGTTGAAAAGTCAGACAGGGAGTGGCTGCTGGAATGAGATTTGAAGAGGAAGAGGTGTGTGTGTGTGTGTGTGTGTGTGTGTGTGTGTGTGTGTGTGCGTGCACGTGTGCATTCAAGCATGTGTGTTTGTATGAGTCAGAGCATGTGGAGATGCTGAGGAGAGATAATGAGGAAACTGGAAGAGGTGATATTTCAATAGCGAGACAGAGAGAGCTTCCTGAAATAGATTATACAAAAACGAAAAGGTGTTGAGTCAGACATAAAAGAGAAAAGACAGGCAGTGGGAAATGATGTGGCGTGATAGATAGATAGATAGATAGATAGATAGATAGATAGATAGACAGACGGACGGACAGACAGACAGACAGACAGACAGACAGACAGACAGACAGGTGGATGGATGGATGGATGGATGGATGGACGGACAGACAGACAGACAGACAGGTGGATGGATGGATGGATGGATGGATAGATGAATGGACAGACAGACAGACAGACAGGTGGATGGATGGATGGATGGATAGCTTTCCAAGGAACAACCTGGAAACTGGAGCACAACGGTTTGAGGATCTGAGCAAGAACTCTCCATCTGAACGTCTGAGACTGGGATCTTTGGTCTTTCCCTTCTTTCCCCACACATCAAACTCCTGGACAATTTCCAGAACCCTAACTATTGTTTGGAACCATCACAAACCACAGAGTTCCCAAAACAAACCTTTCTGCTCAATGCTCTGAAAACACGCCAAAACAGCTTCCTGCTGAGCTGAAGCTCCTCCCCCGAGGCGGAGCCAAACCCCCCACGTCCTCCAGCTGTGCGGTAATACCTCCAGTTCTGCTCGTAATGCTCCGTCAGAAGCTGTAGGCAAGAGCGGCCCGGTCGGGCAGTTAGAAAACAAGCCATGCAGCGTTTCTACAATCAGTAAGAGCTAAAGATAATAATGACGACCTTGAGTGGCATCCCGGTGTTCTCCGAGAGCCGCGGGACGTCGAGCGCGAGATTTCGCAGTAGGGGCTGTAACAGGGACGGCCTCAGCTTTCTGTAATATAAAATAATTACGCAAAGATGTCTCGAGTCTATACGCTCACTGATGAGTCAGAGTACTGAAGTTCTGATCTGATGTGTACGGTACATTAGAGTAGAGTAGAGCTCCAGGGTCTAGAACTCACCCACAGACAGACAGCAGGCAGGTCTGGATGGCATCGCGCTGGGCTTTGGTGAGGCTGCTCGCTTTAGAGAGACGGTAAAGAGCCTGTAGGAAGTCGTCCACTGTTCCCGTGGTAACGAGAGGAGGGCCACGTAGCAGCGGCGAGCACTTACTCAACAACGGCAGCACGGACCCGCACAAGTAACGGTTCAGAGCCAACGCCACGTCCGTCCCACCCAGACCGCTCTACCGGGAGACGACAGAGAGAGTATATCAAATACTGTCAGACGATAAACTCGATTATTAATCATGTGACTTATTTATCTGTTAATCTCAAAATAATTAATAATGTTGGACTATTTTATAGCCTTGTGAATAATGAGTGAGAAAGCCGTACTGCAAAATGAAACGAACATGAACTAGGAATATTCATGTCCAAGCATGAAGGCGTCATCACATGGGAACATGAGCTAGTCTGTGATGCTTGGTTATCAGAACCTAACCCCACTGTAACTCGAGAAGCATCTGTATACTGTATACTGGCAATATACTGACGTACAGGGGTTAGACAATGAAACTGAAACACCTGTCATTTTAGCCCACAATAATGTATTAGTATGGTGTAGGGCCTCC
>JAOTRJ010000045.1:6553210-6564139 GCA_028564905.1 Leptodoras praelongus | reverse complement strand
TCTTTGTGATGTATCAAGAGCCACGGTATCCAGGGTAATGTCAGCATACCAGGAAACGTTTTCCACCACTAGCATCACTAAATCCCTCTGACCACTGTGCAGGACTTGTATATGTCATTCCCAAGACAAATTGACGCTGTATTGGCCGAAAAAAGGAGGCCCTACACCATACTAATAAATTATTGTGGCCTAAAATGACAGGTGTTTCAGTTTCATTGTCTAACCCCTGTACCTCTGTCATCCAAATGTTTTTTTTTCCTGCCTTTACCTTCCCATACTGGTCAAACTGGATCTCAAAGGCTGACATACTGCTATCCTCCATGATGGGTAAAGCCAACCCAACTACAACTAAATTGAAAGAAAAGCTGCTGTATTCACTGTGAAATAGGGTGGTGTGTCATTGATGAGTGAGTGTTTTTGTGTGACTACCTCCAGGTACATCCACTGTCTCTGGACAGTAAGTATCATCTCTATCACCTCCAGTATGAGAGACAGGCAGCGCTCCCACCGGTCCACCTCTTTCTCAAAAGCCCTGACAAAGCGTGAAGCTTTCATCGTGGACAAAGTCATCTGGTTATCCTCCAGGGTCTGAAATACCTCCTCTGTACCTCTACACACACACACACACACACACACACACAGGTATCTTAAGGTCTCTGTGGCATGATTACTGTAGACAGTTAATGGCATGCCTAAAACTAAATCCACCCCCCAAAAAAAAAATCGTACTGTTCTTGTATTTTTTCAATGAAAATTGGTTTTGTGAAGACTGGATTATTAGGAAAACATTTGCATATATTTGATCCACACAAATGGTGCACACACACAGAGAAAGGCATATGCAGTCACTAAGCATTACCTCCAGGTACTCAATGTATAAAAAAAGAGAACATCAATGACCAAGAAAGACAAATTGTTGTTTTTTTTGTTTGTTTTTTCTTTGTTTAAAGTGGCCATCACTGACAGAAACCTTCATGATGATAATAACATCTGTTTCTCTGCACTGTTGCAATCTCACCAACCTCCATTTCTATCTGAACCCGCCATTTTCTCTCTGCCGAGGCAGGGGAGCAGCGGGAAAGATGCAGCAAACAAAAGAAAGGACAAAGTGAACAGCATTGGCCCTCGACCCCCTCCTAAGTGTACTGTGTTACCATGGCAGCAGCCTCACGCCGCTGCAGCCGTCTCCATGCCAACAGTAGACCCAGCTTTAGTGCGAAGATGAGAGAGTCCCTGCACATGACACAGATATACAAATACACACTGACACTGATACATTACCTTTCATTTACGTTCAGATTCGCGTATCATTATAAAGTGATCCAACAAGGTGAAATGATTCCGTTCTCACTAACGTATCTTTATAACACGCAGTCTATAGAAGCCGCAGGTGTGTGTGCGTCTGTGTGTGTGTGTGTGTGTGTGTGTAGAGGAGACCTCAATTTCATAACGTTCTCTGCTTCCCTGTTCTCCCCTCAATATCCACATCCTTCTACTGTAAATGAAGCCCCTCTGTGAAATGGCTGGCTTGATGTCCATTGTATATATAAAAGCATGCACACACACACACACACACATCAGTGATAACAATGACAGTGTGGCTTATAAAGGACAGAAGAGACTGAGGCCACCTTGAGAGTGAGTAAATTACTTAACACCACTTTTCTTTATATTCTGTCCATATTCACATCTACACACACACACACTCACACACTCTCACACACACTTTGCTCCTCGGTGCCCATGAGAGGGGAAGGTAAGGGGAGCAAGATGAAGGCAGAGCAGGTTGTCATGGTAGTCAGGGTGCACCAATCATCTTCACACAACAGGAAAAAAAAAAGGGAGGGGGGGCAGCGAGGGGACCAAGAGTGGGGAGAAAAGGTAGAGATGATACATGCATAAAATAGAACAGGATATTTTTGTTAAAAATATTAGTGAAAAAATGAGTAAACTCAGTCATCCATCCTCGATAACTGTTCTGTCCTGGTCAGTGAACACTAAGTGTCAGGCAGGAATACACCAGTGCATTGTGGCGCACCCCCCCCCCACACACACACACAGTGACGCCTGCATATACTACCTGCAGGAAACCCACAGAGACATGGTTAGAGTGTCTGAAAGTTCACACAGAGGGTGACCTGAGCTAACTATACTTTATAACAAGGAACAATTTGTAGTTCCACAGGACCAACATTAGCAACATGCCCTAAAATATAATGCCTCGGTTTATACCTGATGACAAACTCATCCTGGGAGACAGCAGAAGGAGAAGGAGAAGGAGAAGGAGATAGCATATTCCTTGGAATAAGCGAGATAGATCTATTTATAGGTAATAATATATTAGGAGGTAATAATTCTGCTGAGCCTGTATGTCTTCTTTTCATATTGTACCACCTTTTATGGTAATTGTACTGTATTGTGTAACTGCTAGATCTATCTATCTATCTATCTATCTATCTCTCTCTCTCTCTCTCTCTATCTCTCTCTCTATCTATCCATCCTTTTCTCTTCTGGGAAATGTGTTGAAATTATTGTCGGTGGTAATAATCAGTGGCTAGAATGTCCCTACAATGTTTCCTTAATTTAATCGCTTACCTAAAAAGGTCAAATGCATTTTCTTCCCACGACGATAAGGCATTTTATGAATTTACAAAATGCTACTACGTATTATTTGGTTCGGTTATTATAAGCAGAGAAACTTCTGCTTTGGCTTTTGTTGACAAATTTAGTTAAAAATCAGACTACATCTGAATAATAGCACAGGAAATGCGTTTAACCTTCATTTGCACTAAAAGTAGCCGAAGTAGCCGCATTCATTCTCTTTCCTAAATAGACGCGCTCAATTACCTCCTACACTCTTGTGTAGTGAGCAATGCAGGAAAGAGAGGTAATGTGGTATGGAGAAGTGCTGTAGGTTTTTCAGAAACACACAGAGACAGAGTGAGGGAAAGAGAAGAGAATGAAAGAAAGAGAGAAAGAGAGAGAGAGAGACAGAGAGAGAGACGGGTAGGTCAAATGGACACACAGATACACACACACACACACACACACACACACACACACAGTCACACTCATTACAATTGTCTCCAGAAGGCCAGATCTGACTGTGTGTTCACACTCATGAGTGTGATAATGCTTATTACCTGAGTGATTGTGTGTGACTCGATGTCTAGGGCATGTTTGCGGAATGCAGTGTGTGTTTGCTGATTGGAACTTGTCTCAGAGGAACAGCAAGTGAGAGTATAAAGCAGAGAGAGTCAGAGACACAGAGAGAGAGAGAGAGAGAGAGAGAGAGAGAGAGAGAGAGAGAGAGAGAGAGCAAGAGAGCTCAGTGCTCAGCAGCAGCTCCAGCCATATTCCATACACCACATACTGATTTGTACACATTAACCACTGCAATTTCTGTTCCGTTTGTATCATTAATAACTCCCTTAGTGCCACACACACAGACACATGGAACTCCACTCACATTAAAGTGTGTGTCACATGCAGGGACCTCATATTTTAAAGGACAAAAATAATCAGTTGCATGCTGGGCAAGTATAAATGAAGACGTTTTCATGAATAACACACCCTCTGTGTGTGTACAGGGCAGATGGAGCAAGGTGTATGTATAGAAGTCATAGAAACCGCTCTAGTTCTCTATGTCACTTCGGGAAGCAAGGTTTGCCAGTGTGTGTGTTCTTCCAAACGAAGTCAGTTCAGTTCATAGCTATGAAGCATTCAGAGGTAGCTATAAGTGTATATGACCCTGAGCTGGTCGTTACAACAAGGCGACTAAACTGCTTCAAGTTTACAATTCAGAACCTGCTCGAACGATGTGTGTATGTTTTGGAAGGGGGTGTTAGCAGATGAAAAATCATGATCTGTTCCATTCCCCCACCACTGGATAGCAAGTTTATCTGCAGGGCAGAGTCTCTAATAAAGCTCTTTACCACCCTCTCTCTCTCTCTCTTCCTCTTTTCCCTTTTCCCTCTCTCTCTTTTCTCCTAAGTGAGCTTGGGTTGGGATGCTAACTAAATTAGGCCACAAGTCTAATTCTAATCTGCAGCAGATGGCCAGACCAGAAGCAACAGCAAAATAGCAACATGGAGTCAGTTCTCAAACACACACACAGGACTCACACAGTGTGCATACACACACTCGCACACACTCGCGCACACACGCACACACACGCACACACACACACACAGACACACAGACACACACAGACACTAGGTGGCAGTGTTGTGCCTTGCGATGGCCCTGGTCTGGACTCACTAAGGGCATAATAAAGACACAAATGACTGTCGATAATTCAGAGAGAGCTGCTCAGCCTGGGTTGAGTTATAATTTGAGGTCTCACGTTGAATTTGGAGAATAAACACAGTAAGCACAAATTCATGCGGGGAGACAAACATGCACACATATGCATATATACTAGTATACACATACATACACACACACACACACACATACACACAAGCCCTCTAATGTGATAAATGCAGAGCACTGGAAGAAGACATAACGTCTCTGAGTGACTCTCATCACTAAGGCTTGTTCAGTGTGTTTTCCACTGTGTGTGTGAGTGTGCATTTTCTGTGCTAGCAGTAACAACACTATAACATAATATGAGTTATACTGTTCATGCTTTCCTAGACATCCAAATCCAAAGTTTGGATCTTAAAAAAAATAAAGAAGAGGAAATGTTTTTTTAGCGTTTGTACTTGATTGGACGGATGATATTTTGTTACATTTACAGTTCAAGTTAACAATGTGCGACTTCCTCGATAATAAAGCCTAAATGGCAACCCTGCACTCCTAGGTACTTATTTTGTGGCCAGTTAAATGCAACCCAACCTCATATAAATTCCACTAGCTATCAATAGACTACTTTCAAAAACAGTAGCAGACATTTTTGTTGCGTCTGCTGTAATTTGCTCTAATTTATACACAATTTAATTTTAGTCATTGATTGTTTGTAGAGGATATAGTTACAGTTTGTTCACATGATGAATATAACCTATAATGATTGGCATGTGTGTGTGTGTTTGAATAATTGTTTGTGTGCTTGAATAATTCTTAGAAAATGATTATGGTGTGAAAGTGAATCATGCATAAAAAATCACATGTGAATGTAAATGAATGTATAAGAACGACATGTGAAATTGAATGTATTGTGGCCCTGGGAAGGAATAACAATTTGAATGCGACTTCTGTAAGATTTTGACAGCAGTATGCCCTGTTCTCAGTGGGTCTAAACACGCCACAGTATCACAAATATACACGTAATCACATCTACAGCCATAATGTTCAATATCATCTACAGTACGATCATTACGCTCTCAGAACATTGCCATCCGTTACCGTGTGGCACAGTAATATAAAACTGATTCTGTCTCTGAGATCACATACCTGAATACTAAAAAGTACGTTTTAGACACACACACACACACACAGAGAGAGAGAGAGAGAGAAAGAGAGAGAAAGAGAGAGTGTGAAGGAGAAGAAAGGCTAACACTGATGGAATCTCTTTTTTCCTACCCGGGATCCGTGTGTTAACAAGCTGAGAGATTCATGGGAAAAAGGGGAGCGCGCGAATGAACGGCCTCTTACCGCACTGCCGCTATAAATAGAAGAGGAGATTGGTGTGTCACAGGGACCACTTTAAGCTCCGAGCTTCTACTGTTCATTCTCTCTTTTAAGGCCTCCTTTTTTCTTTCTCCATCTCCCTACCTGTCAATGCGACTGCAACCCATGCCTGTCCCTCTCTTTTCCTCCCTCCCTCCCTCTCTCTCCCTCTCTCTCCCTCTCTCAGGTGGGCGTGGGTGGGTTTTGTGACTGCAGGAGGATGACAGCTCAGAAAACAGACACAGCCTTTTGGGCTTTACGATCAGCACGCCCCACACATTTCATTAATCTAAACACACAAGCGCACAGACCTGTACACCAGGTAGAAAAAGCCTGCACAGATCCACATCAGCACACTGTACAATTCCAACAAGTGCACACAACAGACTATGCAAACATATTTACACAAATTCTCTCTTATTGCCATGGCAATATCACACTAATTAAAAAACAAAAAAACATAAATGCAAACAATCCTTCAATCAACCTCATTCCCAATTCAACACACACACTTGTACAAAGCTTCAAGCTGAATATAGATGTGTCCAGAGTCTATTTTTCTGCCGTACAAATGACTCCATTACATTAGAGTGTGTACTTGGCTGCAATATATTTACAGTGTTTCATCTCCTCCATTTCTCTCAGGCTTGTTTGAATAATTGAGAATACATTGTGCTGTGTCAAACTCCCCGATGGTCCCAATCAAACAACAAAATGCTAATAATATCATTTAAATTGATCCCGAGATTTTCTTTCTGCCTCAGACCATTCATTTAAGGACAGATAAATGCTAAATAATAGAATCTTGTCTTGCTTTCCTTTGGAGCTATGCATTGGTTTTTAAGTTTGTTTTATGAAGGGTGATTTTTTTAGAATGATTGTACATTGTACATCATTGTAGACCTTCAGCAACTATGAACAATTACTGCTGTATTATAGGTATTCATTATACAAACCCCATTTCCATGTCCCATTTCCAAAAATGTTGGGACACTCTAACACACTATAATCTGTAATTTGTTAATTCACCTGAACATTTATTCAACAAACAAAAAGACAAAGAAAAGACTTTCAATGTCTTCAATGAACTTAATTCTATTTGTTAAATATAAAATATTTTTGAAATTGATGCCTGCAGCACACTCAAAAAAAGTGGTACCTTCACATATACATACATAGATCAAAATGCTGTGGGCACTGATGCACTTGCATACCACCACAGATGCTGGTTTTTGCACTTTTCACTGGTATTTATTTAGAATGATTGTACATTGTACATCATTGTAGACCTTCAGCAACTATGAACAATTAGTGCTGTATTATAGGTATTCATTATACAAACCCCATTTCCAAAAATGTTGGGACACTCTAAAAAGGCAATAAAAACTGAAATCTGTAATTTGTTAATTCACCTGAACATTTATTCAACAAACAAAAAGACAAAGAAAAGACTTTCAATGTCTTCAATGAACTTAATTCTATTTGTTAAATATAAAATATTTTTGAAATTGATGCCTGCAGCACACTCAAAAAAAGTGGTACCTTCACATATACATACATAGATCAAAATGCTGTGGGCACTGATGCACTTGCATACCACCACAGATGCTGGTTTTTGCACTTTTCACTGGTATTTATTTAGAATGATTGTACATTGTACATCATTGTAGACCTTCAGCAACTATGAACAATTAGTGCTGTATTATAGGTATTCATTATACAAACCCCTTTTCCAAAAAAGTTGGGACACTCTAAAAAGGCAATAAAAACTGAAATCTGTAATTTGTTAATTCACCTGAACATTTATTCAACAGACAAACTTAATTCTCTTTGTTAAATATAAAATATTTTTGAAATTGATGCCTGCAACACACTCACAAAAAGTTGGGACAGAGGCATGTTCAGCACTGGGTCACATCACCTTTTCTTTTAATTATACTTTCTAATCATTTGGGAATTGAAGATACTACTTGTTACAGTTTTGCAAGTGGATTTTTTTGCCCGTTCATTCTGTTTACAAGACTTGAGCTGCTCAACAATCTGTGGTCACTGTATATATATATAAGCCTCCGCATAAATGGTACCTTCACATATACATACACAGATCACCCGTGCTGTGGGCACTGATGCACTCGCATGCCATCACAGATGCTGGTTTTTGCACTTTTCCCTGGTAACAGACTGGAATGTCATTTTCATCTATGGCATATTAAATCTGACGTCCATTTTTTCCCCAAAACAAGCTGAAACGTGAACTCATCTTTCAAGCCATCTCAGATGACTTGGGGCTCAGAGAACTCGCCAGCATTTCTGTGCAAAATTAATATATGGCTTCGTCTTTGCATAATACAGTTTCAGGTTGCATTTCTTTGATGCAACGGCAGACTGTGTTAAGTGCTGATGATTTTCTAAACTACTCCTGAGCCCATGTGGCCATGTAAATCATGGTAGCATGATGGTTTCTCAAACAATAACACCTGAGGGTTCAATGGTCACACACATTCAGCAGAGGTTTCTGCCCTTGGCCTTTAGGCCACACAGAGATTTCCCCTGACTCCCTGAATCTTTTCATGAAGTTATGAACTGTAGATGGTGAAAGACCTAAATTCTTTGCAATCTTGTGCTGAGAATCATTGTCTTTGACCTGACTGACAATTCTCTCATGACGTTTGGCACAACGTGGTGAACCATAACCCATCCTTTCTTGCAAAGACTAAGCCTTTGGTGGATGCTCCTTTTATACTCTGTCTTGATGACCTTGCCTGTTACCAGTTAAACTGCTAATTGTAGAAACTTCAAGTGGTACTTATATAACCTTATCAGTATTATCAGCATTTGCCCCTGTCCCAAATTTATTTCAGTGATAGAATA
This sequence comes from Leptodoras praelongus, assembly GCA_028564905.1. Taxonomy (NCBI): domain Eukaryota; kingdom Metazoa; phylum Chordata; class Actinopteri; order Siluriformes; family Doradidae; genus Leptodoras; species Leptodoras praelongus. The sequence goes on along the minus strand of JAOTRJ010000045.1, from coordinate 6,555,658 downwards.
GAATGGGACAAATAGAATGAAGTTCATGAAGTTGTTGAAAACACTGAAAATCCTTTTTGTCCTTCTGTCTTTTAAATAAAGGTTCAAGTGATTTCAGTTCAACAGATTATAGATTTCAGGTTTTATTGCATTTTAACAAAGCGTCCCAACTTTTCTGGAAATGGGGTTTGTAGTGAAAAGCTTAACTGACTGATCACAACTAAACAGTAATAAAACCTTAATTTAACTTAAAACCAAGCAAAAAAAAAAGCTTGTCAAATTAAACTGCAATTTTATGTTATTAAATTTGGGAAGGTGCACTTTAAATTATACAAAACTGTTTACGTTCTGAGGCCAAGAGATGGGAACAGATTATTCTAAAAACACTTACACTGGCTTCTAATAAGTTTCAGAATTGATTTTGAACTGAAATGTATTGTCTCTATTGTACTCTTTTGGATAATACATGTACATGTGCATTGACCCCTTTTTGTGTAATATATAACCTTATTAACCAAATTGTTGCACATGAAACAAGAACAAGGGTTCATTTTCCTATTGCATCACTTTGATTCGTTTCTACCTCTATCTGTCCTCATAACTAGTAATGTAATCAATCATCACAAAACAGCAGTAAGCCCCAAAACAAAGCAACCACTGAAAAATCTATCCTGGTAGTACTAGATAGATGGCTGTAGTCTGGTTTATTTGCATTAATTAGTTGGTTAATGCAACATAACAAACTAGTCTAGCATTATATTCATTTTTATGTTGTGCGAGTTTTTTTTTTTTTTTTTTACAAAATGCAAAATAAATCACGTTTCAGGTACGAGCTGCTCCAGCCATTATTTACAGAGATAAAACCCTGATAATCTAGAACTGAAATTAAATCACATATAGGCTTAAATAATACAAATCAAGCAGCTTTCTTAGATCAACAGGACCAGGTTGCCTAGAATCAAGACATTTGCTTTTGGGATATTATGCTACCCATAGCTAGAGCCAACTTCCAGAAGACCTGAGGTCCATCTCAATTGTAGCCTTTTTAAGTCAAGGTTAAATGAGCTTTATCATTGTGAAGCAATTTGAGTTGCCTTGAGTTGCTATGAATTGTGCTTGCCTTACATACTAATATAACTGGTTCTGTATAGTTCATGAATGAATAAAAAAATAAAATCTCTAAAGGCTCCGATAAGTAAAAACAGCATGTTGGTACTGTTTGCTTAATGTGTCTAGTATTTCAGTTGATTTATATAAAATAAAATAAACCTACACTGAAAATGTAAGGGTCAATATTTTAAACATGCAAATTAGCTGCAAAAAAATGTGACACATGCTTTACATTATCCCTGTAGTTTCGCCTGTTTAAAACTATTAAATTATTTTTCTTTTCCTCTTTCAATTTGCATCATCTCCTTTCTTTCGCTCTCCTTTTCCTTTACCCAGGGGGCTACTAGGCATGTCAGCCAGTCTAATATCAAAATGCCACATGAAGTACTGTGCTCTTGCATGTAGCAGCACTCCCCTGCAGCGCACCACTCCATCATATTGAGGAATAGTGTTTTTAAGCTGCCAGCCTGCTTTGGTGCTAATATATTCACATTAAGGCACCATAATGCTGCATCTGATGAAGCCAGTAATGGGCCCTCTGTGGACGTCCAGCTCTCCCCTCTGCACAAAACCGCCAATTACCCTTCGACTGGGAACACATGAAAGTTATGGTTCAATTAGGCTGTGGTAAAAATAATTCAATACATCAATTAGGCAAAGTCAATCAGGACAACTCTCCAATTAAGAGGTGGGAAAGCTGCTGAAGGGCTAAGGCTTTAACTACTGGGTACACAAGATAAACTATGGCTGTGGCCTGGTTTTTGTGAGTGTGAGTATGTATGTGTGTGTGTGTGTGTGTGTGTGTGGGTGGGTGGCTGTGGCCGTGGACGCATACACATGTAGCTCCACAATGCGTTCCCTAACCGTGTTTCTGATTGTTAGATTTTTAAAGAGAATAACTCAACAGATCGAATCCTGTGGGCCATGGCACTGAGAAGCAATTGTTGAGTGGATGCAAGAGTATTCTTTGGAGGGCAAGGCATTCATAAATCTTGATTGTTTTGGATGGGTAGAACGCTCACTCACTGTGTGCATGTGTCTACGATGTAAGTGGTATTTTTATTTGTTGTGATGTTTTTTGCAGCAGTAGGTCAGAAATAAAGTCACTCTGGAGACATGCAGCATCTGGAGCCATTTCTGCTGAAGCACCGCAAAAAACACAGTGTGACATTTGATATTTCTGGCAGGGACTGTTTAATTTTTCCACATTTTAACTACACTGCCAGTTAAAAGTTTGGACACACCTGCTCATAAAGGAGTTTTTTTTTTTCATTTCTACTACTTTTGAACAAATACAACTTTATGCCAGTCTGTGTCAATGGGGAAGCCTTTCGCCACGTTTTGCTTATTACTTTGTAC
>JAOTRJ010000045.1:6465684-6478264 GCA_028564905.1 Leptodoras praelongus | reverse complement strand
TATTTTTTTTTTTTGTTGTCTGTATCTTATTTTTATATTTTATTCTTGTATGTGGAACAGCTACTGGTGCCTTGACTTGAATGTCCTTGAATCTATCTATCTATCTATCTATCTATCTATGAATCTATGAATCATCTCCACTACAATAATGTTGACATCTGCATACAATTGTCCAGTTTCATCTCAAGATAAATATTGTTAAATAAGCTAAGTAGTTACCACTAGTTGCTGCTGGAGGTGAGAGTTGGTTTTCACGTGTTTGAGTATTATGCTCTGTTTAAGCAGATAACTTTATTAATGCAGATAATATTATTAATGGCTTTGCAGTGAAAACCCTAGAATAAAATCGGGTAACATCAGTCAGTGCAGTAGTAGGAGGAAGAGGCTAGATCTGATTGTAGGTGTATCAGTGTGTGTAGTGGGAGGGGGCTAAGAGCTCCGTGTGATTTGGATGGAATAGGAAGGTGAGTCAGCGAGGGTGCTAATGCAGAAATGAGCAGAACTGATGCACACTCACTGAACAGCCACACGCTCTCCAAATAAGCCCCCAAATGTGCTTCACCTCATTTCCTTCCATGTACACACACCTGCACCCAGGAGCTCTCTGCCCCTATACCTTGTGGGCATTCATTGTGCGTACTCTGTATACTCCTCATGGCTAACTAAAAGATTAATCAAAGACTAAATTGTTTGTACATTTGTAAAGGCAAGCTAGATCATGTTCATTATGCAATATGACTTACTGTACAGTATTTGGTTTAGGGAACTGCCTCAGGATGTTAGACAGCTGTGTCAGGGAGGTTGTAGGAGGAACAGGAACAGGCTTACCTCCAGGCTGAATTCTTGATGTTTCCATTAGACATGGACAAATGTATAACACATTTTTACTTATTTTACTTTCAAAACCCCTGAGAGAGGAAGCGTTATCCAAAAGTAAGAAATATTTCATGCCTTCAGACATTTCAGAGCGTGTGCACCTCTAAAACAAAGACACCAATGCTTCTGAAATTAATTGGAAAAAAACCCTTAAAGCTTACTGATGGACACTTTTAAAGGAGATCGTGTCCTAACAGCCTTTCTAATTCCTGATGTTTTTAATTAGAATCCACCAGCTTTAGCGTTACAACCTGCTGTTTCACTCTAACCCAGGCTATATAAAGGTTAACATAAGGACACAGTACTTTTACATCTACGCCTTTAAGTTAGCATAAATGAGTCCATTTTATAATTCTGGATAATATAATTATCTATCAAATACATCATTCAGTGTCTTGTAAGCCAGTCTATGATGACTTTAATTGAAATAATAGGTTACCATTGCTACACAATATACTGTATACAGTAACACCCAGAGTTTAGTAACATCTTGTTTGTACAGGACATAGCACAATCAATTATAAGATTAAAAAACACATTATAACACATAAAAAAAAAAAAAAAGACAAACAGCATTTTAAATGGACCACTCTAAAGGGACAACGGTGTCACAAGGGCACAGACTCCATTGATCCGAGGAGGCATTAAAAGATTAAAGGTTTATCGTCTGCCTGTGGTGTCGACAGTGGTCTCGAGTCATTAGCGTCATTAGTATTAAGCTGATCCCATCAATAACAGCCTGGTTGAGCAATCTTCCTCTCAGGGGACTGCTCCTGGAGTGGGAATCGGCATGCCAGCTTAGAGCCTGACCCCCTGGAGCAGCCAATCTATTTGGCAACAACTTAGAGAGAGAGAGAGAGAGAGAAAGCACAAGCCCATCCCATGTCAGAGTTCAGTGCAACTGTCAGATCATTTACTTAGCGAGTAGTGTGTTGTGAGAAAGTAAATGCACCCTTTGGCTTGGGTTTGGATAAGCTTTCCAACTTTAGGACTACCTGTGTTAGGTATTTGTTTTTGGTAGAACAGATCGTGTTGCCTTGTTGAGCGTCTCTTTAGACCTTAAAATAATGTTCAAATTAGAGAAGGAGAAATGTCGGGATGCCAATATGAATACAAGTAAGTGATACACTATCACAGAGAGATCTGAGAACAATCCACTGAATATTTCACAAGTGTGAAAGGATTAATCTCTCAGGGGGGCCATCAGCGTGTGAATGCCTGGTGTGCACTCATGGTAAGCCCGTTTGTTACAATAATGGAATGAGTTCCAGGTTCAGCCTGGGTGAAATTGTTTGCCTAGATTTTCGAAGCTCTAATAAATCGTTTTACACCTTCCATTAGCTCTTCTTTGCACATTTAATGGAGCTCGATAGGTGTTAGAAATAATACGAGCTTCTGTCGACCCTTAATCACGTCTTCTCTGTTTTTTTCCCACTTACAGTACTGTAAAATTGGACCTATAATTACTTAGTCATCACATTCCATATTTCTAAAAAAAAATGTATACAGTGTCATTAGAGAAATGGCTTAGATCGTCGCCATCTCCGATGGACCGTTTTATTGAGTCAGTAAAAACCGAAGAGTTATTCTGAAAGAGAATCCATACGTCATCCATCCTCTACAGCTCATCATGCAGTGCAGCCCCTTCTGCCACATCCAGTGCACCCAACATCAGCAGAGCTCCAGTGCTGTTATCCTTCACCAGGATAATGAAGGAATGATCAGCGTAGAAACGTTTAGGGTTCTCCACATGCTCTTCCTCGTCTATGCCGTCCTTACTGCCTGAATCAGACGCCAGTTCTAGGGATGCCCAATGAAGAACACCCCCCAGATGTTGCTTCCCCTTTCCAAGACCTGTGAAATCTGCCACTTTCTGGTCCCAGGCATCGACCAGGCCCAGTGCGGCTAACGGTTTCTGAAGAAATGAATGATATAGACAGAGAACAAAGGAAACAAAGATAGAGGAAGATATCAACTCATGAAGGCCTTAGTGAAAGACAAATCGAAAGCTTTTGCGCCAAATTACTCAGCACTAAAAGACTACAGAGTGCATGGAAAATGGTCCATATCAATTATGCAAAGAAAATGTAATTTAAAAAGAAGCTAAAGCATCAGCCAAGGGGTAGTTCTAAAGATAAAACATTTATGCCACTTATGACAGTAAATGGTTTAATATAAAACACACAATTCTCCAGAGAGATGAAAATGAGCAAATGAAAATACATACACTCTGTGATACAATAAATCAATGACATTTCAAAGATTTGTTTTGGCTCTTCTGTACTGTCTTTCATATCTCTCAAGGTGTGACAGATGCCCTTGATGGCAGTGTACAGCTCACACCGGGCAACAGCGGTTGAAGACAGCGGCAGGGGAAGAGTTGCTTATGAATAATTTAAAAATGATCCCCTTGACCTCAGCCCCCCTTTTGTTTTCCTTTCTGATATGATTTCAACAGAAAGAGGCCATGTGACAGGTAGTTTATATTCCTGCAGATGAGATCCGTTAGAAGTGACAACCCACACACAGTGAGAGATGGAGTATGTGTAAGAGGGATTGCGGATCACTGTATGGAAGATTAGCTTTCTCTACAGGGCGGCCTTGGGTGGCACTGTGGTACAGCATCGCCCCTCACGGCTGCAGGGTTTGTCCAGTGGTTCAGAGTGTGCTGAGAGTTTCACACATTCTGCCCATGTCTATATCTCCAGTTTCCTCCCAAAACATGCCGGTAGGTGGACTGTCAATGCTAGATTGCCCCTAGGTGTGAATGTGTCTGTGAGTTTCTCTGGTGCACAGTTCTGGACTGCCACACCCAAAATCCGGTTCCCGGAATTCACTGTAACTCTGACCAGGATAAAGTGAAGATGAATAAGAGAAACACACTGTGACCCAAACGTTGTACAAACAGGGTTCCTGGATCTGGATCGTTCCTATGACTACGGCTTGCTGTACACGACTGTGCAATCCTCGTGTTAGATATGCATCACCGAACAACTTAAGAAGAAACCCGGAGCCGGGATTAGCAGCTCTGCCATGCTAGCACGGCGATTAAAATGAAGCAGATATATCTCTGCTCGCATTATTCCAGGAGAGGAAAGTTGATAATGAGACAAAGGACAGAAAGACGGAGACAATCCTTGTCACTTATTTTGTAATATAGTACCCACCTCGGCTCAAGTCCAGTTCTCCCACACACACTACCAGCACCACTCTAATGCACTTTTATTGTTCTCATCTATTATTCTTTCTACCTCCACTTCATCACTGTCTGCCTGTGCCTGTACCACCTCTGTAGCATCTCATACCTCATCTGCCCTATTGCACACATTGCATCCTCCCCTTTCTCATGCACTGCTCATTTCTCACACTTGCCTTTTCTCACTTTAACCTGCGTGTCAGGCGGACAACATTCTTTCAACTCGTCCACCTTTCCTTGTCCTCGCTTCAACTTCCATCTACGCCTTTGTCCTTCTGCCTGCAGAAACTCAAGTAGTAACTGCCATAAAGTCACCTACTTCCTCCAATTTAATACTCCTCGATACTTTTCTGCAACTTTCTCAGGAAGATGAAAGGTTTGTTGTGTGCTGATTTTCTCTCCTGCACTCTAATCTTGGCTCACGAAGACCTCGACTATGTGTCTTTGTGCTACAACACAATGCTGTTGCCAGCAACTATAATGTGCAACATTATCAGATATTCCCCAGCTTCTCTTAAGCCAGATTCTATAAATACAGCCTTTTTTTGTGGGATGCAGAAGTGAAGAAGATTCACTTAATTTTTTAAAACAATCAATACTGAAATATTGAGTGTGTCCTGCCACCACTGAGAACATTAGGGGTCTAGTGATGGTGATGGATCAGAGCCAGACTTCCCACAACTTTCCAGACTGGGAAATGTGAGAAATGTACACATTCACTGCAGGCTACTGACAACAAAAAAGCCTGTTCTAGCTCTACCAACATTACATGGCCATTAGTTTGCAGCCACTTGATGCCAGCACTATATAATTTAGCCCCATTCTGACCAGTTAAGTGGATGCTAGTTCATCGTAAAAAGGCCATTCAAGCATGAAGCTCTTATTAGATATGTTATTTGTCATGTTATGTAGTATTGTGTGGCACAGTATTGCATGTGTCAGCCTTGGTAATTTTGCAAGAATTCACAATTGTTGGGCATTTATATTAGTACTAATGGACTTCAAATGGTCAGAATGTAGTAGGTAGAAAACTGATAGGAATTAAAGGTGAAGTTTTTCACCAATTTCTTAAAAAGTATTCAAAAACGATTTGACAGCAATAAAAAAACATGTTAATGTGCCAAAGGAAATGAACATACCCAATGTTTCCATTCTATGGACGAAAGAGACAGGTTGCTTGTCCTCTCAGCATCAGGAAGTATATAATATGTATGAATAAAACAGGACAAGGCAAACTGTTAAAGGAAGATAGGAAGGAGTGGTGTGATATGGCCTTGCTCAAAGCAGATTTTTTTTTTTTTGCCATACCATAGTGGACTGTTTTCTGATAACTGCACAAAATAGTATTTGATTCTTTGATTTTATTCCACAATGATTTGCCAACTATTACGATTTTTTAGATATTTAATGAATTACATGGATTTCGACCATTTACCAGGGGTCTCAAACTGAATCCACAAAGGGCCGTGTGGATGCAGGTTTTCCTTCCAAACAAGCAGAAGCCACACCTTATTCCACCTGTATCAATGAGATCAATGAATCTAATCAGTGGATCTTGGCTTTCAGTAGTGTGTGGCTTCTGCTTGGTTGGAAAGAAAACCTGCACCCACATGGCCCTCCGTGGATTCAGCTTGAGACCCCTGATTTAGAGTTCTATTTAATTTAATCTGGTGGCACATCCTTGAGAGAAGTTCCTGTTATCACTTACATTATAGCAGCTTTAAGCAGTCATTCTCTCACCAGCCTCTCTTTCTATTCTCTCTCTGAGGTTACGATAAATAATTACAGCTCATCATATTGCTGAGAAACCAGAAAGCACAAAACCCTCTGCAGTCTCTCCCATGGCTGAAAATGTACCGACTGTTCCAAAGTGCCGGCTCCAGAGACTTCGGCACCCCGTGGTTTTAGGTCATGCTTTTAGGCTAGATTTTCAGGGTGATAAATTCAGCTGTGGACATTAGACCATCACCCATATGTGCTTGTTGAACATCTCATTCCAGATTTATTCCTTCTTTGTTGTTATAATAAGATCCACTCTTCTGGGAAGGCTTTCCACTAGATATTGGAGCATGGCTGTGGGGATTTGTCCTCATTCAGCCACAAGAGTATTTAGTGAGGTCAGGCTGTGATGTTGGGCGAGGAGACCTGGGATGCAGTCAACATTCTAATTTATCTAATAAATAAATAAATAAATAAACACCACAAAGGTCCAACGTGGAGTTGAGGTCAGGGCTGTGTGAAGGCCACTCGACTTCTTCCACTTTGACCTCGGCAAATCATGTCTTCATGGAGCTGGCTTTGTGCACAGGGACACCGTCATGCTGTAACAGGATTGGACTCCTTTAGTTCCAGAGAAGGGAAACTGAAAGACATTCTATGCAATTGTGTGGCAACAGTTTGGGGAAGAATCACATATGGGTGTGCTGTCCACAAACTTTTGACCACTACAATGTAAATAGATTTAAGCAGCCAGCCTGCAAAGTCAACATGGTCCTTTAAATGTGAATTTAAGAAGCAAAACGCAGACCTGGAAATCTCGTTCTAGAGAGAACTGTGTCACCTCTGTCAGGAACGAATAGGCATGTTTACAGATTAATTTTATTTTAGAGAGATTGTGCCTTTATAAGTGCAGTCCTAAGGGAGGAGGTAAAACCTAGCTGAGATGCAGAACGTTTGACATCTCAGACAGTTTGGGAAGAGTGAGAGTTTGCTAGATGAGCTCAGTGGGAGGGAGAAGAAGACAGAATGAAGGAAGAGCTGTCGGATGAACGTGGCACTACAGGGCCATGGTTTTCTTGAAATAAATGCAGAAAGTGTGTGATGTGTCACGCAGTAATGCGTCACCCCAGACTGCTTGCTAATGCACTAAACGTGACTGGTGGATGAAGAGACAGTGAAGGAGAAGTGAAAGAAAAGCAAGATGGAGGCGAGAAGCAGAGAGAGGGAACCCGAGTAAACATGGTTCAGGTCTAATGCCTTTCACCGGGTGGAAATCGAGCATGGCACACTCTCTGCCCTGAGCGCACATTTCTTTCATTCCCTTTTCCTTTGGTTTGTTCTTTTGATTAAATAAACCTGGCTTTTTTTCCTTCGATTTTTTTTTCTCATGTTGCACATCTGACAAACTACCCACGTCCATATTACAGCAGCGGCATACTGTTATATCTGTCAACATCTGTCTAAAACAACAAAAACACACCAGGCAAGAATAATGGATGAGCATGCCACAGGACATTGGTTGGCTAGCGTGCTTCTATGCATCATCAACACATGACACTGCAGCACAGGAACTTGAGCATTAGTGTGTTTTCATACCTCTAACCATATGTTTTATTCAGCCTTACAGCTTCTAAGCAGCCTTTCCTAAAACCCGCCTCTGAGATTATTCCAGGTTCTTTGTCATTCGTGTCTTATTCACCGTGGCCCTATTGCTCTCTCTCTCCTCTCTCTCTCCCCCTCACATCTCTCTTCTGGGTCCCAGTTCCACCATCACTTATTTATTTATCCCTCTCACATCTTGTTCTGCCAGGCCAACTTTACAACGTTTATCAGCTCATGAAAAATCATGAGAGCTTAGTGAGGGTACCTGGCTGCTGAAAAGGGAATTAGGATTGTAAGGTTGTTTGTGTCAGTCCTCCACAGCTTCCTCCTCTGCAGCATAATGGATTACTACATATGGATTGATCGTTGTCTTTTACATGGAGTTAGTCAGCAAATTACTCTCCCACACAGGCTCATACAGAAGCACTGCTGGCAGCTCCATGGGCCTGCTGTACATCAGTGATAAGGAGATTACACTGTAGATAACGAACAGAATGGAACATAAATAATCTACATACACTTTAGAAACATAGTATGTTACTTTGTTGTGGTGCAACCAAAGGCTGTGATGCTAACCTTCCGTCTAAGGCACTGGGTACTAGCCTGATAGATGTGCACTACTTTACATGACCTACTCAGTGTGTTTGCTTGACTTCTGTTGTTTCTCTGGCACAAAAACAGAGCCCACACTTCCCAATTACAGCCCTGCACTGACATTCTGAGACTCGGCCCTGTACTGTGTAGATTTCTACATGTACGCAGCTTCTTTTCAGTTCACAGTGGGTCTGGCTGTGTTTGTGTGCATCTAGCTGCTAGGAATCAGACAGACTCTAACCTTATGACCCCTCTTCCTCGTTAAGGAAACCCAGCCTCAGTCTTGTTAGTTGTTAAGGGTAGGCAATAACTGCTCCTTAAGTGCAGTCCTGCTGCACTGCTGCCATCCATCAGGGCTATTTTTACCCTCCTCTGTCTCTCACTTTCCCCCCCTACTACATCCAGCTTGTCCATTTCTTCAACCTCTATGTCCCGTTTCACCTCCCACTATCCATGTATAGTGCACAGCACTCCTATTTGGGTCAGACCAGGCCTGGGATGTGAGTGCTAACATGGCAACTGTGTAGCAGTACACAGGAATCCGGATATAGCATCTCCTTCACTGAGCCACAAGAACAGGGCGGAGGCAGTGAGCGTGACAGAGGAAGTGAGAACAGCAAGAACCAGGAGCGAGCATGCGTCAGCAGCCTTAGATGATGGCTGGAACTCTGAGGCAAACTGAAAGACGGGGGTGTAAACACTATTAACGCAGAGAGATGGAGGGTGTGTTTGCACAGCTCAACCCAATCATGGAGAAGAGGAGTGTGTGTGCGAGAGAGGGAGAGAGAGAGGCAGTGTGAGAGGGTTTTGCAGCAGAACTTTGATCACATCTTTTTCACTTCCAGAAATATTTCCCCAGTTATACTGGAGGACGAAGAAACGAAGAATTCTGTATCTCTTTTTTGTTTTGTTTGTGATTTTGCATCTATAGGGTCATGTTCAAACATTATTTCATAGCGTTATACTTTGAATGGTCTTTTGTCAGCAATACAATCATCCCCATGTGTCTGACAAGTATATTGCACTAGTCCTTTTGTTCGCTGACATTACTGTCATTCTATATAATTCAGTTGGTTCAAAGAGCTGCAATGAGCTCTGATTTCAGATTTTGTTCAAACTGCCATGTGCTCTGGCTCTGGCTTTGTTCTGCTAATCCATATATTTGCTCCAGGTCCTGGCTCCGCCTCCTGTCTTCTCATTGGTCTGTTCCTTAAAGTACGTATATACCTGTTATCAGTTCAGCCCGAGGATTAGCATGTCTTTGACTACTTGCAGTCTTAGGCTAGAGATATGCTTGCTGTCAAAGTTCACGTATGCACGATGGCTGCCTCTTGTTTTCCGTGTCCGTTCAGTGTGCCTGTTATGCACCTCAGAAATTAATGTTAATGTTATGCAAGGGGCAGTACCCACACAGCCAGTAGAGGCAGTGCAGATACACAGCAGCATCAAAAAAAGTTTTGAAGAGAGGCTGTGTGATGTGTACAATGTGTTCCTGCTGCTGCACAGTGACAAATACACACGTCGGAACAGCTGGCAAGATTTAGAATCAATTTAGAAACCTGCAAAAAAAAAAATAAGGGAAACAAATGTTTACATTATGTAACGTTATGTAAATCTGGAAGTTGGTTGGTGTTCTCTGCTGTGCCCTGTAGTGAAGGCAGTAACATGCGTAGCACGTAGCCGAGTATATGAACATTTACATTCACTCATCCGGTTGTGTACGCGATTGCATGACCAAACAGCAAGTATCTCTAGCCTCTAACCATGCCTTTCTCTAGATCTGTGTATAGTATTTCTTGGCTTTACCTCTGTCCCGTTTCCCTCAGTTATGCTTGTTTAATGTTATATGCCTCTTCCTTGACCTTATGGATCATGATGATGGCTCATGGACTGCTCCTATTGAATATCACACTGCTTTTATTCACTTGGATCCTGCCTCATATAATCACACGATACAATTTCATGCTGCCCCAGGCCTCATCTATACTGCATGAGTGCTGTTTTTTGCACGTTTTCTGATACAGCCATCTGATATATTTGATATAGCCTACAATTCCTTCCATTCATCATAAAACATGCTTTATACACTATATGGATATAATGGTTAAAAAAAGTCCCTCTGCGATCTACAGTATATAAGAAAGAGGTTGCAGAATTTGGGTATTTTACCTTACTTTGGAGCTCTATTTACAATTAAAATAATACCCAAGAGGCTGCTGTGAAGTGCAACGTCTTTCATTCGATCATGTTCTCCAGCGCCGAAATCTTTTGGAGAATTTATTAATTTTTTTTAAGACATGATGAACCTGCAGTGCATTTTGTTTACAATATTAAAACTGTAGTATTCTTTTATTTATTTTGTTTTATACAGCACATTATGCATTGTTTGTGAGTCTTTTCAGCCATCATTTTTCTTGATTCGAATTTTGCAAATGACCAGAGTGTATCATTATACCCCTAAAACACCCCTATATTTAAACCTCTCTTCTGGATTAGAATTTCTTTTAGGGTTTTTATTTTCACTCAAGTTCCTCATTCCCTGTTGATGAGATGGTTATGAGAGTGCTCTTTGGGTACATGAACTGGGTTGCATTTACATAAAGAGCAACATTTTTTCCAATGCACCAACACACAAACACTTATACCACAAGTCTGGTGATTTTGCATACTTAAAATGTGACTCAAGGCAAATTTGCTCAAGTAATGGCTTTGTTTTATGGGATCACACCACAGGGCCATAGTTGTGGATTTGCGAACTGTCTGAGCCAGCAAACTGTGTAACTCCCTTAAACCCGCTGACCTGAAACCATCCCTGATTAGTCTTCAGCTTGCTTGATGATTTAGTTTAGAAATATGACCTGTCCTGTTCAAGGTGAGGGCGGTAAAATAATCCCATTGGAAGAGTTCACTCTAAAGGAGGACTGTTTTCTAATGCAACTTTTTTCTCATTTTCTTGCTCATTTCAGGCTGTACTTTACTTGAAAAGTGGGAAAATTATTTCACTGCAGTTAGGCTCTCTAGGCTATGAGGTTTTTTTTTTTTTTTTTAAAGTGGGTGAATATGTTCAATAGCCACTGGGAAGGCGGAGAGAAAGTGAGAGAGGAAGAGGTAGCACAAGGCAATATCGCTTCACTGTCAGTGGGAGGGTGGAGGGTTAACAGAGCCTCTGGCCTGCAGTAATATTCCCTCAAATGCTCAAAAAGAGATAAAGAAATAGAGAGACAGACCATAGCATAGAAAGGCCAAGGCAGAAGTGCAGGAAAGATACAGAGAGCAGCAGAAGCAGCAGGGACTCTTGTCAAAGAAAGTAATACAGCTCTATTCATGTCATGTTGTCAAGAGGGGATGCTTGGCCTCTCTTCATGTGCTGGCATATCACTTATGAAAACATCACACGTGTGTGTGGGTGCAGGTGAAGCAAACCAGAAAAGTTAAGTCTGTGGGGTTTTTTTTAGTAAAACCCTTGGTTCTTTCAGGACTGCCTCTTCATGCTCAGGTTAATTTCAGAATCTTGTACTTTAGGCCAGGTATGAGCACTTAAACATGACAGCAGTAGCCAGTGGACATCTGACACAGCTTGTATTTCCCATCCTGAATTACAATGTTTAATGATATGGTGTCCTACACTTGAGAATCCATTCAGTGCAGCCAACACTGAGAGAATAGCTTCACTCACTTTAATCTGTACCTGTCATGTTGAGCTAACTGCTATACCCCTTATCCTACTGTTCTCTATTCCACTCTTCTTTCTAAAGCAAAACACACCACCTTCACTGCTTTTTTCTACAGACGCTGTATGATGGTAGTATTCATCATCTCAACCCTTCAACCTTATCCTGCTGCACTACCTTTAGGCAGCAAAGCAGAGGTAATTACTTACAGATCTTCAGACTGAACGTTGCATGGCTCTAGCTGGATTTCCTCAGCCCTATTACAGGCCCAGTCGTCTACCCAAACCCCACATCTTCCTCTTTATTCACAGCCTTTCACATCCACCAATTCACAGTCCAGACACTGCATTTGTATTGACCAGCTACATTTTGGATTGTGCCAACCCACAAATCCTAGCTTCAGCTACTTCTAAGCAGGTGGAGGGGGTTGATGATGGGGCAATGTTTGTGCTTCTGTTGGGATCCAGGTTGCTGGAGCAGGCCCAGAGGCTTCTAGCTCTGGGGGTAAACAAGGAGGCGATCCAGCAGGGCTATAATCAGGCCATGTGTGCAGCTAAGATCTGATGGAGAGCAGTCTGTTGGATATTCCATATTGAGCAAGCCTCAAAAACAGCAATAGGCAGTAGCCATGATGTGTGCTCAGACTGAAAAATGGAGAAGTTTGAATTCAGTTGAACAGAAATTAAAATGGTCACAGGTGAGTGACCATGTCCTGTGAAGGAGCAGATAAAGAAGTGACTATTACAGATCAAAACAAAGAAGCCAGCACCATAGACAAGCATATTGATCGGGGTGTCTCTCCCCACCATCACGGACATTTTCACCACACGCTGCATCCGCAAAGCAACTAGCATTGTGGATGACCACACACACCCCTCACACACACTCTTCACCCTCCTACCGTCTGGGAAAAGGTACCGAA
>JAOTRJ010000045.1:6424480-6435011 GCA_028564905.1 Leptodoras praelongus | reverse complement strand
CTAAAATCTACTAAAACCTCTCATAAATGCAACTCTTATATGTAAAACATTATGTTAAGCTCCTAATAAATTAATTTAATTTTTATTACATTTACAGAATTTAGCAGACTCTTTAAACCAGAGCAACTTATAGAAGTGCGTTGGAGTCTCTGTCAAAAACAAATCCTTATACTAGTTCACAAAGCAGCTAAGACTACCATCAAAAAAATGTTGTAAACAACATTCACATTAATTATCACATTTAAAAATAAAGAAAGTAAGCCAACACGAACCCATACCTATCATTTAAGAACAAATAATTGTATTACGACAAAATAAATGCTGTTGAATAAACGGAGGATGGGCTGCTCTGTCTACACATAGCTCTAAGCCATAAACAAATACCTCAGCTGACAGGAGATTTAGTGCAGGTCACACTTCTGAGGGAAAAGATTTTTAAAGACCAGTATGGTTTTTTTTTAGGATGAAAGCTGGCTTATAAATCATTTCTTTTTGTCATGGCGTCTTCTTTTTACACTATGCAACACTTTATATCCAGCAAGTTGGCCAAGACATTTAAAACCATTTAAAAATAGCAGTTTCCTTGTGTGATGTGTGTGGTGTCCATGATCACATGGGAACATCTTTTTTTCTCCTCTGTTTTCATGACATATCATTTTCTTGTCAATTCACTTAATTCACACCTAATTCACCCTTTCTGCAATTTCTCTGTAGATTTTGACCTTTTCAGGTGCTGTTTCACTGCTAAATATTTTATTGGCACAGAAGTAACTTCAGCTTCCTCTTCTTTCTGCCCTTTTCTTTAGCATTTAGTTTTCATTTTGTGTTTCCTGCCCTCTGTATGCTTGACCATTTACAGTCAACTGTATGGTTCTGAGCAAATTTGACAACAGCCAAATTGTGATGTCTAGATGACTGGATGAGAGCATCTCCAAAACAGCAGGTCTTGTGGGATATTCCTGGTATACAGAGGTTAGTACCTACCAAAAGTAATCCAAGGAAGGACAACCTGTGTCATGGGTGCCCAAGGCTCATTGATGTGCACAGGGGGTGAAGGCTAACCCATCAGATCTGATCTCACAGAAGAGCTTCTGTAGTACAAACTGCTAAAAAAGTTAATACTGGCTATAATTGGAAGGTATCAGAACACACAGTGCATCACAGCTTGGTGTGTATGGGGCTGCATAGCTTTAGTCCAGTCAGAGTGGCCATGCTGACCCCTGTACACGACTGAAAGCTCCTTCAGTGGGCACATGAGCATCAGAACTGGACCATGGAGCAATGGAAGAAGGTGGCTGATGAATCATGTTTTCTTTTACATCATGTGGATGGCTGGGTGTGTGTGTGTCATTAACCTGGGCTAGAGATGACACCAGGTTACACAATGGGAAAAAGGTAAGCCAGTAAAGCACTATGATGCTCTGGGAATGTTCTGCTGGAAACCTTGGGTCCTGGTAATCATGTGGATGTGACTTTGACATGTAACACCTACCTAAATTTGTGACTTTGACATGTAACACCTACCTAAAGTTTGTGACTTTGACATGTAACACCTACTTAAACTTTGTGACTTTGACATGTAACACCTACCTAAACTTTGTTGTAGACCAAGTACACCCCTTCATGGTAACAGTATTCCCTAATGGCAGTGGCCTCTTTCCTCAGGGTGTTGCACTCTGCTACACTGCAAAACTTGTTCAGGAATGGTTTGAGGAACATAACAAAGGGTTTAAGGTGTTGACTTGGCCTCCAGATCTTAATCTGAATGAACATTAGTGGGATGTGTTGGACAAACAAGTCAGATTCATGCAGCTCACAAGTTACAGTACTTAAAGGATCTGCTAATATCCTGGTACCAGAGACCACAGCACATCTTCAGAGGTATTGCAGAGTCTCTGTGGGTCAGAGCTGTTTTGTTGGCACAAGGGGAACCTATACAATATTAGGCAGGTGGTTTTAATGTTATGGCTGATCAGTGTGTAGTATAATCTGGTAACCCTGGTTCGGCAAAACCTTGATGTACGGAATTAGAAAATGAGTAATAGTCACAACAAACCCCCAAGTTTAGTCAACTGTTCAAATCAAACTTTTACATTTATGGCATTTGGCAGACACCCTTATCCAGAGTGACTTACATTTATCTCATTTACACAACTGAGCATTAAGGGCCTTGCTCAAGGGCCCAACAGTGGCAGTGGTGTGTATTTGAACTCACGACCTTCAGGTCAGCAGTCCAACATTTTAACCACTGAGCTACACTTCCCCACTTAAGGGATTAGCTTCCCAATTTACACAGGAGGTCACTGACTGTCACACAAGTCTTTGCAAATTAGGCTAATTTATGACATCAAATATGAATACCTTATAGTGTATGTGTGGACTCTTGAATAAGAATATAAAAGCAAATAAAGATCTTATGTTCTTTTTAATCACCTCTTGGGTCCTACTGTAGGTACTGCGGTGCAGCAGGACACATTGGTGCCTCACAGCTCTTGATGATGAGCTTGGGTTACTGTCTATGCCTGTGTCTCTGGTGGTTAAGAAGTTGGACTACTGGCCCAAAGGTCATGTGTTCAAATCCCATCAACCTGTCACTTCTGGGCCCCCGAGCAAGGCCCTTAACTGCTCAGTGTAAATGAGATAAAATGTAAGTCCCTCTGGATAAGGTGTCTGCCAAATGCCATAAATGTAAATGTATGCTGTGTTTCTGAGTTTCTGTACATGTACTCCCTGTTTTCATATGGGTTTCCTTTGGGTTTAGCCTAATACATGAATGCAGGTGGACTCTCTAGTCTAAATTCCCCCTAGGTGTAAAAGAGTATGTGAACATGTGTGTGTATGCTGCACTGCATGCACAAGGGTGTGTTCTCAGCTCTCTCCCAGTGCTCTCAGAATAGGTACTGGATCCGCTGCGACCCTGACCAGTATAAAGTGCTTGGTAAAGATGGATGAATGAATGATGTATGGTTCTTGAATAGTTTTATTTTCACAAGAGCAGAATAAGTCAGTGCTTTTTGAACTTCAGCGGCCTGCACAGAGCCCTGACCTCAACCCCACTAAATGCCTTTGGGATGAACTAGAACGCTGACTACACCCCAGGTCTCCTCGCCCAACATCAGTGCCCTGACCTCGCTAATGCTCTTGTGACTGAATGGTCAAATCCCCACAGCCATGCTCCAAAATCTAATAAAAATTCTTACCAGAAGAGTGGAAGTTATTATAAGACTAAAGGAGGGAATTCATCTGGAATGGGATGTTTCAAAAAGCAAATACTGTGTGTTACATATATTTTAGGGTTAGGTGTCTACAAACTTTCAGCTATCTAATACAGATATAGTTTTTGTTTTCAAACCAACAATCAAATGGCATCCCATGACAGATTGTACCCCAGTAACCTTTCTCTACAGCACTGTATGGTGGAGATCCATATATCACTAGCATAAAAGAAGAAACACTGTCCCCTATAATCCACTACCTAACTTTTTGGACCACCTCCAGCCTAGAATGCTGGCTTAAATGTGTTTGATGCATCTAAATTAGAATACCCTTTTTTAGCTGGAGTTGTGTTTGTGTGCGTATAAGTGGATGAATGCCAGAGGTGGATAAAATGAGCCATTGCTGCTGCTTTGATCTAAGCGGGAGCTGACACTGCAGTCGCTGTGGTCTGTGTATATGTACACACACACACACACACACACATACACACATAAACGCCAAATTGCACACCAAGAATGGCAACCTCCATTACGTCCTAGTGCAGACTGAAATGCTTGCATTGCAAGTACATGACAGGTAAGATGGCTACAGTCTAATTGATGTAGACTGTATCAGAGTAATCCATCATTGCAGGTGGCATTCAGCGATCAGTTTTGAACATGCTCTGTGAATGTTCTGCATCAGATACACTGCGACAGATTACACCACCGCACTGCAAGATGTCCTTACAAACAGACATGACTGACAGGGTCTCTGAGAGATCAGGCTTTTGCAGATTTAATGAAACAGGGTGATGTGGTGCTAAGTGTGTCTAGGGTTTATTTTTGTGCTGCTGTTCTTTGGTTTTCTCTCTCTCTCTCTCTTTCTCTCATTTTCTTCCTCTACCTCTCCATATGCTTGTCCAATCTGGTAAAGGGTAGGGTTACAAAGGTCACAACATGGACATCTCAGAGCTGAAGGTAAGTAAAACATGAAGGTAGGGGTTGAGGAATATCATAAGCTTGTCTTTGTGTGAGTGAGAGAGAATGACTGAGAGAGGGGAGGGGTCCATCTGTCTACCTCAAATGCCATGTCTCGACAAACATTACTCACACACACACACACACACACACACACACGCCACTCCGTCTCATGCTGGGATGTTGCGGTGATCGGGTGGGGTACAATCCCCTTTTAATGTTTCAGATCAATGAAGGAAGAAGGAGGCGTCGCTGGTCTCTCACCCCATCAGCCACCCGTGATGTAGTCCTCCTAACCAGATGGGGAACCACGGTTACCTCTGACCCCTCCCACTCAGGTTGATAGACAGCCCAAAGCAGCCAGTAGCTGCCCCCATTCAGCATGATGGATGGCTTAAGCAGGTGGGTGACAATGTCATGACCCCCCCCACCTGAGTCCTGCATTCACTCTATAGTTTGTAGCAGTGATATTATTAAGAATTTACATTTTTACCAATGGACAAGAGCAAAATATAGACTGTATGTTATATAGGTTATTACTGTAGTAGCTGCTGAAATTCTGAACCTTTACAGACTTGGAGTCTGTCCATTTTATTCAACTAATCATCCAAATTTCTGAGTGAAATCTTTTTTTCCCCCATCACTGATAAAAATGACTGTAATAAATCAGCGAATGTACGAAGGAGCTGAATTAATGTTAAATTAATTTCCTTTTTACGCTCTAATCATTAGAGTAGTGCACTTAAATAGATTTTATCCTAAGCTCATTCTGGTGCTTTTAGATGCATTAACAAGTTTTTTTTCCCTCATTTGTCTCTCAGAGTCGTCACGTCTGTCCATCTGTTCATTTCTCTCTTTTTCCCCTTTTGCACTCAGCACCATCTATTTATCTCTCCAGTCATTCTTCGTCATCTCTTGTTATTTCCCTGAGTTGTGCCTGGAGCCATCGTGCTCCCAAACAAACCCTGGCGTTATCGAATTGGCTTACAGGGAGAGATGCTGTGTAATGTTTCAACTTCCATGCGATGAGCCAAAGGGAGCAAATATTGACAGGCAATTCTCTCTTTTTTCTCCCTCCATCCTTGCCTCCTCTATCTCGCTTCTCATATTACAGTCAGACGAGGCAGATCCGTGTCACCAGGGATGAAAATGGAACTAAATGAAATATTTTCCCTCCTCTCTTCTCTCCCCCGCACTCGTTCCTCTCTTCCTGTCATTCTCTTTACTCTGCACTCTCCTCTCAATGAGAATGCAGCCACCTTTCCACCAAGGCAAATAACCATTAACGGTGGAGAGGGAGCAAAGGAACAGGGGCCCAAATGTAATGAAAACAAGAGAAGGTCATTTGTTTCTTTTTCAATATCCTTGTCTTGGTTTCCCTTTTTTTTGCTTCACTCCATCCTTTTCCAGGACTCTATTTATCTTTGCTGAGGACGAGGGGTGGGTAAAGAGTAAGGGGGGGGGGGTCATAGAGCGGAGGTGCTCTTAGCATCTGTAATTTGTGGCCACTAATACATGCACACAATGGTGCTTTTTCCCCTCACCGGTCGCAACTTTTCTCATTACGTCTCTTTATTTACCTTCCCTTGGATGGAAAGAGAGAGAGGGAGTGCACTGGTTGAAGAGTGAGAGGTTTTTATTTAAACATAATTTCCTCCTCTGAAAGCTCTATGCTTGGACGGGAAAAGCTGAGATATGCCCAAAGAGCAATCTCCTTCTTTTGTCGACCCATTTGTCCATTTCGCTCATACTGTCAACACATTATTGATCACAGATACGACGGTTACCGAGGTAACATTTCTCCATTTCTTTCCACTGAGCCCCAAAGCTCTCATATCCCTCCATCTGCCAACCTCTCCATCTCTCACCGTACTTCGTGCTCTGTCATGGATATCCTTCCCCTCTCTCTCTCTCTCTCTCTCTCTCTCTCTCTGAAGGTTGCAGGCAAGATTCTTTATGAAAGCTGCACAAACTGCACTCTGGAGACCCCCTTCAGAGACATGCTGCAAAAGAAAAGTGAGGACTCACAATAAAAGAGAATGAAAGGCAATAAAATACAATTAAAGATGGAGAGACGGAAAGAGAGATAGAAAGAAAGACACAAAATCAAGCATAAAATCGTTTCCAAAGACACTCGGACTGACGGGGTGTTTGCCAAGCATGATTCGCCTGTCTCATGAATAATTGATTAAATAATGGAAATCATAATGAGGTTGAGCATTTAAATTCAGATTCAAATTAAACACCGCCTCTGAAACTCAGCCCCGGCGCATTCTGAAATCCGAGGTCTGCAGGCTGTTGTCTGACGCGGCGTGCTGATGAGTGCTGATGGGAAAATGTCATGTGATCAGCCTGCCATCGCTGGGTGGTGGCACAGCGCAATCAGTTTCCTTATCACGTAAATGTACAGAGATCGCACACCTGGAGCCATGGGACACAGGTGCACAGGGCATGAAAAATCTGCCAAAAAAACATGTTTACAACGTGGAAACGAACATGTGATTAAGTGAATATTAAGCCATTATGGGAAAATGATGCTTTTAATGCAGCAGCACGTCCGTATGCCTAAGCTGTGTAAATACAATTCATAATGCATTAAGGGAGATACAATGTACAATGTATATAATAATAGTGAAAAATACATAAATATAAAATAAATGTCCTTCAATATGTAAACAATTACTCTTTCCTCTTTATTTATTTGCTTTCTGCCCCTTCAGAATACAGTAGTTCCTTTTATGTTCAATAAATTAAAGCCCTAAAGCAATACTTAAATATCATTACTAATGTGATGTATTCATTACTGTATTCCCTCCATAATGTACACGTACTGTACACCTCTACACACACTCCTACCTCCTTGTCCTCTCTCTGGCCCAGTCATGATGTAACACAGTCTTAAAATAAAAAGGTTTAATAAGTGGCTCATGGATGAGTAAAGGGTCTAACCTTTTTAAAAAGGTTAAATTTTTTAAGGGTCCCACCAGAGCGACCATCCAAGGGCCCCACATCTGTGTGGTGAACAACAGTCCCGGTGATAATTAGAATACATTATCATTGTAATTCATGGGGAAATTTGTGTGGGCTCCATACTGGGAAAAGCTTACATCTTAGAATCCTAAATGTTTCCGTTTCCATGTGGAAACCTACAACAGCAGATTGCATCATATTACCCATATTACCACGATGAAGTGTTTTCCCAAAAACAAAAAGCTGCAGTTTACAAAGAAATGGTTTCAGGTACTGAGGTTGAGGTTTATGGTTTAGAGTTATAGGTACACATTATTTAGCTAAGGTAACACACATCTTAAAACTTCACAAAAACAGAAGTGTGTGTGTATGTGTGTGTGTGTGATTCTCATTCACGAGGATATCAGAGAGTGTCATGGGAATTGCCATCACTGCCAAAACACCTGCACGTTTCACTGAGCACCAAACCAAGTCTCTCTCTCTCTCTCTCTCTCTCTCTGTCTCTCTCTGTCTCTCTCACACACACACACACACACACACACACACATAGAGCACAGTTCATACTCTCGCATTCAGTCTTATTTTCCTCCGTTTGTTGTCTCTGTCACTTGCCTGTGTGTCTCTTTCTCTTTTTCCCTTTCAGTAACTTTTTGACAGTTTATTTGTGGTGTTAGTGTGTGAAAGGGAGCATGAAAAGCGTGTAATCTAGGCCTTACATGCAGTGTTGTCTCTCTCTTTCTCTCTCTCTCTCTCTGTCTCTCTATCTGTCTCTCCCTTACACACACACACACACACACACGTGTATTGCTGTACTTGTGAAGGCATTCCATTGATAGAATTAGCTAATTAATGCCTAATCCTAATCCCTAATCCTAACCCTAACCTTAACCTCAGTAATGGAAAAGCCACTTTTTGTTTTTATTTTTGTACAAATCTACAACAAAAACACCACTTTTCTTATGGGGACCAGCAAAATGTCCATGCAAGGTTAAAATATCAAATATTCCTATCCTTGTGGGGACATTTTGGTCCACAGAGAGATATAAAAACATGGTCCACACACACACAAACACACACACGCGCACACACACGCACGCACACAATCTTTTTCATGTATTCACCTGGCTAAACCTAATATGCATCCCCAATATTCTGTAAACGCATGTGCATATTTATGCACATATGACCTCATCACGAGGCACATCACTACACACACACACACACACACACACACACAGAGCATTCCCACACACACCCATATTCCTGTATGAGTGTTTGAGCGAGGGCTGACACACAAATGATTATATTAAATATTCATATTATGGATTTGGCTGGTTAATAATTAAGCAGTCCTGCTGTGTGCTTGTACCAGTCCATCTGTAAAGAAGACCGTTATAGCGAACTTTACAGTGAGGGCCAGGCCTGGCCCGTAAGACGAGAGAGAGAATTTTCTGCCATAATTTAAAATGAATAGTTGATTATAATTTTGAATGGCTTCATACATTTATTAATTGTCATTTGGAGGAGCTTATAACAATATGTTAAACACGGCAATGCCAATAATGTGATTAACACAAAACTGGTTTGAGGGAAAAAAAAATTAAACTAATTAATTCCCAATTCCATAATCATACTCTCTTTTTCTAAGACACACACACAAACACTCACACACACATATACACACACACACACATGAAAAGGTCCAATATTGCATTCTTCTGCCCTCAGCCCTGCCTCTGTACCATCATTTATCTGCAGTCTGTTTCTCTCTCACACACAACTACACACCAAAGCTGCACTTTAGGAAATGGACAGCAGCAAGAGACAATTACAGATCGTTCGTTCAGTTCTTTCCTCTATACTCCATCACACACTTTATATAAGGGGTTATCAAACTTTTTGCAGCCAGTGACCCTTAACTTAAATTTCTGAGGTCAGATTTATTATATGAATATACTATAATATTAGGCTCATTATTTACATTTGTGGGCGACACCTTGGCTCGTTGGATAGCACTGTTGCCTCACAGCAAGAAGGCCCTGGGTTCGATCCCCGGGTGGGGCAGTCTGGGTCCTTTATGTGTGGAGTCTGCATGTCCTCCCCGTGTCTGCGTGGGTTTTCTCCGGGTACTCCGGTTTCCTACCACAGTCCAAAGACATGCAGTTAGGTTGATTGTGAATGTGTGCGCAAGTGTGTGGGTGTGTGTGCCCTGGCTTCCCCGTGACCCTGAAAGGGAATAAGCGGCCAAGAAGATGAATGAATGAATGAATTTACATATGTACTATCCTGGGTGTAGTATCCTGGGTATTTAAGCTTATTCAAGCCATCAGGATTTGAATCCTGATCTTTCCACTCACCGATTTTTATGAAAATTATCATTAGATTTAAGTTGATATTAATACATTCATAGGCTGAATTGTTTTTGAGTCATTGAGCGTTGCTTAAACTCATTGAATTTAATGTATTCCAGCCAGCTAATAACTATAACTTAATAATAAATATAATATGTTTGATAGTAGTGAGATGTGATTACCAAAATTATAAAAGGAAAAAAAATATCACAGAAGCCCTGGGTAGGCTTCAGATACAGTACTGTGAGAGCCAGCACTCTATATACAGTATTAGTGTTATTAAAGTTCTGCTTTTTAATATTCTCAATAAAATGAGAGACTTTAATCATTTGTAGATTGAAATTAGCTTTCAGTTTTAGTTTTGTTGCCACATACGATATATGGCCAAATGTTTGAGGACACCTGATTATGACACCAATATTTGCTTCTTCTCCCGACTGTTGCCAAAAGGTTGGAAACAGGATTGTATTGAAAATGCTTTACAATTCCCCTTTCATTGGAAAGAAGTGATCTAAACCCGTTCCATCATGACAATGCCCCTGTGTGCAAGGCGAGCTTCATGAAGACATGGACGGTGTGGAAGAACACGAGTGCATTGCGTGCCAAAAAACCTGGACCTGAACCCACTGAAAAGCTTTGGTATGAGATGGAACATCATTCCAGGTAAAAGCCTTTCCAGAAGAGAGGAGGTTATTATAACAGCAAAGGCAGACTAATTCTGGAATGGGGTGTTTAACAAGCACATGAGTGTGATGGTCAGTTGTTACTGACCACATAGTGTATTTGGCTGCTTGGGAAAACCCTTCACATGGTCAAATCTCAACAATTTTTACTATATAGTTCTGAATACTACTATACTATATAGGGTTTCCTGAACTGAAATATACAGGGGTTGGACAATGACACTGAAACACCTGTCATTTTTGACCACAATAATTTATTAGTATGGTGTAGGGCCTCCTTTTGTGACCAATACAGTGTCAATTGGTCTTGGGAATGACATATACAAGTCCTGCACAGTGGTCAGAGGGATTT
>JAOTRJ010000045.1:6357648-6379303 GCA_028564905.1 Leptodoras praelongus | reverse complement strand
AATTTAGCCATGAAACCTCCCACACTAAAATGACAGGTGTTTCAGTTTCATTGTCTAACCCCTGTATATCAGCATGCATGTGTGTGTTGTGCTGCTGCCACATGATTAACTGATCGAATAATCGCTGGTGTGCAGCTGTTCTTATTAAAGTGGTACTTGAGTGTGTGTGTGTGTGTGTGTGTGTGTGTGTGATTACATGTCAAACCGAGCCTCTTCTATATAAATATGAAAAGGATAGAATTGTTTGTCTGTGTGTGTTCGTGTGTGTGTGTCAAATGTCCCCACAAGTATAGGAATATCTGATATTTTTTACCTTGTGGAGACAATTTCGCTGGTCCCCATAAGGAAACTGGCTTTTTGTTCCTTTTTAAAGGTTCCTTTTTAATTACTGAGACTAGGGTTTGGGTTTGGGTTAGGGATAGGGATAGGGATAGGGTTAGGGTTAGGGTTTGGGTTTGGGTAAGGGTTAGGGTAAGGGTAAGGGTAAGGTTAAGGGATAGGGTTTGGGTTTGGGTTTGGGTTAGGGTTAGGGATAGGGATAGGGTTAGGTTTTGGGTTAAAGTTAGGGATCAGGTTAGGGTTAGGGTTCTAAAATAAGAAGTTAAAGCTAAGGTAAGGATAAGAGATCAGGAGAGGGGGTTCAGATTTAGGATGGAGAAAAACAATTAGAAAAAGGGAATTGAAGTTGGGATTAGGATAAGGGATCAGGATAAGGGGGTTAGGGTAGGGAATCAGGATAGATAGTTAGGGTTGCGGTTAGGATAGGGGATTTGGGGTTAACGAATCAGGATGAGAGGTTAAGGTTAGGGTTAGGATAAGGGATCAGGTTAGGGTTAGAGTTTGGGTTTGGGTTAAGGTTAGGGATCAGGTTAGGGTTAGAGTTTGGGTTAGGGTTAGAGTTTGGGTTAGGGTTTGGGTTAAGGTTAGGGATTAGGTTATGGTTAGGGTTAGAGTTTGGTTTAGGGTTAGGGTTTGGGTTAGGGTTTGGGTTAAGGTTAGGGATTGGGTTTGGGTTATGGTTAGCATTTATTAGTTACAGCAATACTTATGTTGGTGGGAAGTCCTCACAAGTACAGCAAGACAAACGTGTGTGTGTGTGTGTGTGTGTGTTTCACCATTGGAGAAGATGTGAAGCGAACGCTGCATTGATTTATATGGAAATACAGCCTGTTCACACAGCAAGGCCTGCTTCCCCTACTCACACACACTCACACAACACTTTCATCTCCCATCATCACTCAACAGGAAAAAGTATGTGTTTTAAATGCATGACTGTTCTTGAGAGAATTTCAAAGAAGAAGCTGAGAAGCTCGTATGGCTCTTGAGCTTCAGAATGCGAGTGACATGGCAATAAAGATCTTCTGCATGATTTCACATGATCTTCAGTTCTTGTGTGCACACTGCTTGTGTGTGTGTGTGTGTCGGGGTGGGGGTGTTTACAGCCTCCTGCACACTTTGTGATAATTTATTCTAGCAGCATGAAACTGTGGCTACTCTGAATAACTGTACATCAGGTCACCCAGCCTGTATGTGAGAACAGAAAACAGCAGTTTCATTTTATGTGTGATCTATACGTTAAGACACATGCAGTCCCTTCAGACGGCCCAGTCTCTCTCCCCACTGACGGTCCACAGGGACAGCTATAGCACTGAAACACAGTCCTGATGACAGGAATACCACCTGCAAGCTCTAATATACTAATAAGCTCACTCTCCCTTGCTCTCTCTCTCTCACTTCTCTTTTCATTTACACTTCCTACTACACTTCTCACACTCATATTGTCTCTCAGCCTCTAAGACTCTCTCACTCTCGGAAGTAGACTGAATCAGTGCCTTGACCCCCTCAACAGCACCTGCTCCTCACAGAATACCAGAGAGAGAGAGAGGAAGAAAGAAAGAAAGAAAGAAAAGAATAGTCAGAATGCACTGCCTTGAATTCCTTTTTGAACCTATTTGTGTCATCACTGTCATTAGCATCACTGATGCTGTGATCATCATCATTAAAATAACTGTAATTATCATTATCATATACACCACACATCATTACACACAATTTGTGCAATTTGTATAACAGATTTATTCCCATGTCCAAAGTCTTACAGATCAGAGCAACCCATAACCCTGAGCCTGATTCCCATCTCTGGGAAAACAAAGCCTTGGATGTTATAGAGGTTAATGTTAATTATTCTGTGTTCTTTTTGACATCAGTGGTCATGTTCAAATAGATACAGTGAGTCTTTAAGGTTAATGTTTAGCGATGTTTAGCAACAAATATTAAGATGATTTCTGTTTCCAGAGGTTCAGTTTCCAGATATATACAATACATGGCTGTCTGTCTGTCAGGTGGATACCTGACCATTACACCCATATATATGCTTGTTGAATATCCATATTCCATAGTGCTAACATCCTCCACATTTCTCGGAAGGATTTCCACTAGATTTTGGAGTGTGGCTGTGGGAATTTCTGCCCATTCAGTCACAAGAGCATTCATGAGGCTGAGTAGTGATGCAGTTGGCATTCCATTTCATCCCAAAGGTGTTCATTGGGGTTGAGGTCAGGGCTCTGTGCAGGCCACTAGAGTTCTTTCACTGGCAAACCATGTCTTCATGGAGCTGGCTTTGTGCACAGGGGTATTGTCATGCTGGAAAAGGTTTGGGTCTCTTAGTTTCTCTAAGAGGTATTTTCCCGCTTTTATTTGAAAGCAGGAAGAACACATTCTAGAAAAGTGTGTGGTTCCAGTTTTTTGGCAAGAGATGAAAAAATAATCACATACAGTTCTGGTCTGGTGTCCATGTATATTTTTTGCAGTATAGTGCATCATTACATAATAGAACCATAGGCTGATGTAGCCATTAATCTGCTGCTAGCCTAACTGGGTATAATTACACAGCTGGAATTGTTACTCTTATTGTCATGTCATTTTAAGAGATTTTCACACAGGCTGTCCACCTACTCCACCTTCTGTAACACCAACACTAATATAACCTATAACCTGCAGTTATTATTATAACATCAGATGGCAAGAACTCACAACGTGGGCTCTATCTGGTGCCAGACAGACAGACAGACAGTCAGGCAGACAGACAGACAGTCAGGTGGGCAGGCAGACAGACAGGCAGACAGACAGACAATCGGGTGGGCAGGCAGACAGACAGACAGTCAGGTGGGCAGACAGCCGGGCAGACAGACAGACAGTCAGGTGGGCAGGCAGACAGGCAGGCAAACAGACAGACAGACAGACAGTCAGGTGGGCAGGCAGACAGACAGACAGGCAGACAGACAGACAATCAGGTGGGCAGGCAGACAGACAGACAGTCAGGTGAGCAGGCAGACAGACAGACAGGCAGGCAGGCAGACAGACAGACAGGCAGGCAGACAGACAGACAGGCAGGCAAACAGACAGACAGGAAAACAGACAGGCAAGCAAACAGACAGACAGGCAGGCAGAGAGACAGACAGACAGACAGACAGGCAGGCAGACAGGCAGGCAAACAGACAGGCAGGCAGACAGGTAAACAGACAGACAGACAGACAGACAGACAGACAGACAGATAGATAGACAGAGAAGTATTGACAATGGCAAGGTATTGACGACTGACAATGGTCTTGACCAAGACTACAGGGCATAAAAATATTTTTGTAAGAAGAAAATTTTCTTGATCCTGCTGAAAGTTTAACTTGTGTACCATAGTTATGTGTATCTTGTATGTGTAACTCACGTTACTTAATTTATAAGGATTTTGAATAGTTTTTGTGTAACCACAGAACAATTCATTCTTTTTAAACCCCATTTTGGTTATTTGCCAAATCCAACTTACATGTGACACATCTTGGCAACATGCAGGTAGGGGACTGCCTACTGCAAATTGCCCCAGGTGTGTGTGTGAGAGAGAGAGAGTATGTGTGTGTGCATGGTGCCCCGTGACTGTCAGGTGTCCCAGCCAGGGTGTGTCTCATGTTCCCAGGATCAGCTCTGGATCTACCATGAGCCTGAACAGGATAAAGCTGTTACTAAAGATGAATGACACCTAAAATAAATAATCAATAGTTAAATGTGTGGACTAATATATGCAGTACCCAGAGATTCACTGTGTATGATATTGCACTTGTTCATGTCTAGACTAAGATGAGCTCCCTAAATCTGTCACTAAACGTGCTCAAAAGGACAAGTATGCCCCAAAGGGGATGATACCATTAATGTCCATAAGTCTACCACAGTGGCTCAGTTTTAACCCAACAACAGTACTCACTTCTTGATGAGTTATGCAGCTTGTTGGACTTTTTCCCTGCACTATTCCAGCACATGCTGGTGGAAAACCTGGCATTTACTACAACAGATAGAACATGTGTCAACATGGAAGCCAAGCAAACCTGACATCTGGTTTTCTAGCCTCTTATTTCATGAGCAGAATGTTACACGGCAACTCTGGCATTGTGTCTTCCACTGATTCCTTAAGCTTTTGAGCCAACATGACTTCACCCCCTTGTTTTCCTCTAAAAGGGAGGCAGTCTTGACAAGGTCATTTTTTAATGACTCATGCATCATTGTGTCAGTTTCCTGTATGAAGTATAAAGCCCAAAAGCGTTGGTGGTAGCTCACAGAATCTCCGTAAGTCTCCATTATGCTGATGGGTAACTACACATCAGGAACCAATCAGAACTCACAAGCAGTAGGCTTACACCTGGCTCCTATGTGGTATAAAAACATAAAATAACTTAATGACAAGCTAAAGGATCTGGTTGTTCTCATAGACTGACCTAGAACACGGAGCTAAGACGAAAGTGTCAGGAGACCAGGAGTCTGGATATAGAAGATATTAACGCTGATGTTAACGCTGACCATCCAGGTGAATGAGTGGAGCTAAAGCAGTGTGACATTGCACATTATGTCATAGACTATTATGAGATATTTAGTGTGTGTGAAAAAATCAATCAAATGCTTAAACTCTGAGTCTTTGTGCTTACACAGAAATATAGGCATTAGACTGGTGTTCATGAAGAAATGTGTGGGATTACATACCAAGCTTCGAGGCTGTGATTAGTGGCTGAGGTTTAGCACTAACATTAGGGCTTAGTATTAAGGTTTAGGTAGAGTCATAGAACCCAATTTGTATAGAAAAAATGTATGTTAAAAAATGTATATATTTTACAAAAACCTTTTAAAGGTTATGCTTAGATTTAGGGGTAGGCATTGCATTAATTAGCTGTGGTGATCATTTAATAATAATGCTCTCAGAAGGATAGTTAGAGAATGTGTGTGTGTGTGTGTGTGTGTGTGCGCATGTGGGTGGGTGGGTGTCTAGTGTCTTCTGGGATTACCTTGACGATCACCAGAGTAAAGTGTTGGCCGAGTAGGACACATTACAATAGATAGGGCTCATAAAAGTAGAGCGCTCGTAAAACATGCACACACACACACACTCCTAGGATTTCAGCAGTCCAGAGCACCGAGTCTGCACAGGGGTGTTAGACTGTGACTGCTGCAGGTTTTCCTCACACTCGCCCTTGTTCTCTCCTTTACACTTTTCTCTTCTCAGACATCATTTTTCTGATGTACTTTATTATTGCTTTTCAGATAATTGTCCACAGTAGCATGTACATTACTCTTGTACTCTGTTGTCTCTCTCCCCATCCTCTCCAAGCTACCTTTACTTCATCTTTGTGCTCTCCCCCTCCCTCTCTATCCTTCCCATCTCATTACTTTTCTCTTCCCCTCCCACCATTTTGGTCAGCTATCTCTCCATCTCCTGTGCATCTCTCTCTCTCTCTCCGATTAGGGATGCGGTGACCCTCTTTTTATGGCCGGCTCTATAACGGGCGCCATCACTGGACTCTCGGGAGACAAACCCTGGAACAATGGATGGAAATGGGACAGTGGCTGAATACATTTATCTGAGAGGGAGAGAGGGAGAGAGAGAGAGAGAGAGAGAGAGAGAGAAAAAAGAGAGAATATAAGTTGCCATTAAAGCACAAGGTTTGAATAAAGATGGAGAGGCAAAAACAATAAAGGCTTAGATGATGCAGCCAGAAAGACCAAGAGGGATAGAGAATAAGAAAAGATGGATGGAGATATAGTCCACTGAGCAGTGCATCCATCTTCCCCAGTGTGTGTGTGTGTGTGTGTGTGTGTAGGTTTGTGTGTGAGATGATTTGTGCTTGTGCATGTCTATGTTGGAGAACTGGTCCAGCAGGGTTGCTATTGATGTCCTGTAATTATGACAAGTTTTTCCCTTGTACATCAATGGGTCATACACACACACACACACACATACACATGCAGACACACTGTACCTTTCTCTCTCTCTCTCTTTCTTGCTCTCTCTCTCTCCCTCTCTCTCTCTCTCTCTTCACCCTGATTTGTTCTTTTGTGTTTGTCTGGCGTTCATCACAGACTGACAGACAGGATTAGAAAAGCACCAGGAGAGAAATCAATGGCCAAACACAGGAATAATGATCGAGATTTCAGCGGCAGTCACAGGCGTCTCTCTCTGCACACGACGGGAGGCAACAAGTGGCGGCTGCAGTGACAGTCTTCGACAGTAGAGGGAACAGGAGAGCTGCATACGCAGGAATCCGAGGGGCAGCAGTGACGTGTGTCTCATACTGGCGTGGACACAAATGACAATGTCCAACACAAAAGGCGCAGAAAGGACACCTGTCCATACAGGACCTGCACTAACACTTAAGAAAAAAGAAAAGGCAAAGTCGAGTCTTAAAAACACCCTCTCTGGCAGGTCATGTGTAAAGAGAATATACAGGATGGATATTCAATGATCTTATAGCTTATAAAGAAACAGAGAAGTGGCTTAGATATAAGTGGAAGGACATTGAGTCCCTCAGGCGGTGACATTCTGCTGAAAAGGCTTTAGTGTTCCTCTCCTGAGACAACCTGAAGCTTCTCTTCTTCTGTTTAATTGGCAGCGATGCGTGCTTTTTCTCTACTTTAGCTCTCTTATAGTCTTACTGTAAACATCTCTCTCTCTCTCTCTCTCTCTCTCTCTCTCTCTCTCCTTCCAATCAGGATCTACACTTTAAACTATGTAAGCAACAAGAGGAAAACAAGTTTTGGTCCAAAAGTCCTTGCAGTTAGTAAAAACTTTTGTTTGCACTTCCACAGAAAGAGAAAGAGAGAAAGAGAGAGAGAGAGAGATTCAGTGCAGCTGTTTTTCGTTGTGCTGAATGAGACATTTGAGTGTCATTTTTAAAAAATGAAAGAACCCAGGGTAAGAGTCCACAAACACACACACACACACACACAAAACCCACACACAAAACACAAATACAAAATGGAAAAAAAAGGGCAGGAATGCACTCCAAAACTCATAATGCAAAACATTCAACAGTCAGAGCTGTGTGTGTGTGTGTGTGTGTGTGTGTGTGTTAATGGCTTTTAGATGTTGCTGAACACACTCTTCCTTTTTAATGCAATTAAGCAAACTCGTGTACCCCTCTCTCTGTGGCTCTCTGCATATATGAGCACACACACAGACACACAGATACACACACAGACACACACACAGACACACACACACACACACACACACAAACAGTCATGTGGTGAGATACTAGCACTCCAGAGTCACGAGGCTTGCTGCAGTAATTAGTTGGGTGCACTTTGCTAATCGAACTACAGCGAGTGGTGTGATATACAGATTTACACACACTCGCACTCTCTTTTACTGCAAAGTGCTGAAATGCAGCTGTTAAGGTATATACTGGTATATACAAACAGACTCTACGGCACACACAGACGCACACACACACACACACACACATGCACAGAGCACAGTGAGTTCCACAGTAGCACTGCATGTGAAGAAGGATGGCTGCTAAAGGAATTCCTAGAGTGCATACTACAGAATACAGAGAGGACTCTCTTTTCTTCTCTCTCTCTCTGTCTCTCTCTCTCTCACACACTCTTTGTCTTTCCCCTCCTCTGTCACTGTTTTGTGTTTCCACCAGAGTGAACAAACATGGCCACTCGTCCTTTTCTTTTGTAACCTGCAAGCCTTTCACAATCTGCCACAGCACACATGCACATGCATATATACTGCTATTTGTGTGTGTGTGTGTGTGTGTGTGTGTGTGTGTGTGTGTGAGTGTGTGTGTGTGTGTGTGTGTGTGTTTGTGTTTTGGGACTGAGCTATCATTGTCACATTTCATACAATGTGTTGCATCATCCACATTTACAAATACAATCTCAAACACACACACACACACACACACACACACACACACACACACACACACACACACACACATGCACAGCACAGCCAGTCATTTGCTATTTTTTTCCCATTTCAATTCTCCACTTGGTAAAATACGAGGGGAAAAAACACACCACATGTTTTAATGCTGCATTTCAGTTCTTTTAGAAGCATTTTGTATCATGCTGCTGTTTCCCCCTCCACCCTTAACCCCAACATCTAACACCAACCCTAAAGCCTCACCTTAATCCTATAATAAACTCCGAACCATACACCCAGTTCCCAACTCCAGCAACAGTAACAAACAGGAAATCATTCTTTCGGTTTAGTTTTTCTTCCAAACAATCTAGTTGCAATAAATAAAATAAAAAAAAACAAATAAAAAGTTGCAATAATGTAAAAATCTAATGAATCCATCATTATGGAGACTATGCATACATATTCTGGTGGTGATGAGTGTGTGTGTATATATATGTGCGTGTGTGTGTATATGTGTGTGTGTGTGTGTGTGTGTGTGCACCTCAGCAATATTGTTCCAAATGTCAGGGATGAGACTGCAGGCCCTTGGAGACTGTAGAAGCTGTCCACACACTCTCACACACACACACACACACACACACACACACACACACACGCACGCACGCACACTTCCTCTAGCCGTCTTCCTCTCACATCCCTTTTCCCTCCTACTCTTTCTGTCACCGAATCTTTTCATCTATCCTTGTTCAATCTCTCCTCCGTCCTCTTGCTCCATCATTCCCTTCTCCATATATGAGATTGTGTTTGCGCTAAAGGCCACACGCAGCACTTCTATATGTCAGCCGGAAGCCTGTGGGGGATCGCTGTCACTCATCCACATTGACTTTGCTACAGTAAAGCACATGAAGGCAGAGCCAAACTCCCTGCAGAGGGCAAGTACGAGCTACCGCTCATCATAGAGCTGTCTGACGAGCACATTATTCAATACACAATGACGGGGATTTAGTGAAGATTTAAACCAGGAAGCCACACACACACATACACATACACACACATATGAGTGTTATTTCAGTTGAATAATTAAATGTGCCCTGTCATTTTAAAGCATTCACTATTATACTATATATCTGAATAATACATTTTCTAAAAAAAAAAAAGGTTCTTATGCCCATACTTCTTATGCCTTATATTTAAATAAATATACATACATATGCAGTTTACAAAGAGTTATTCCCCTGTGCCATTGCTAACAGCTAGCATGCTAGTTGATGGCTTGTAAACTCTCTCTCAGTGAGCTTTCAGCATCTGAGTCCCAGCATTAGCTAAATCAGTTAGTTAACTCTGAGCGTACATTTGTGACTGGAAGTTGCAGGATATTGCATCATCTTCTAGTATTTTACATATTGGACTATGATTAGCTCAAGCCATTGAGCCTAGCGTGTGTGAACCTAGCATGAACTCATATGTAGCAAAAAAATTAGTTTAACAGTAGCACTAAATATTTGAAAATGCAAAAATCTATATATAGCCATAATAATATCCCACCTGTTTCTTTTTTAAATCAAGGAAGTGTTTGAGTTTTTAATGAAGAAAATTGCAGTTTTGCTCTCTGTCCCACATACACAAACACACCAACAGTTATGCACCCAAGCCACATGAATGCACATATGTGCAGCGTGTGTTACCGCACTTCACAACGAGCAGGTATTAAATTCAGTTTTATGTTAATTAAACAGAAACAGAGGAGAAAAGTGCTGCCATGTGTCCTCTGCATTTCGAAACACTCAATATAAAATGTGGCATTGCAATTGCAGAGCTCAGCTTCCTGTTTTTCAGAAGCTTTGTGTGTTTGTGTGTGTGTGTGTATGTGTGTGTCTAGTGTGCAATGTTACAGCACTACACCAAGCTCATAAGTGCTACCACAATGGCGACCGAAGGCGCCATAGAGCCGGGTTTACACACCACCTGGCATCCGATTGGCTCGTAAGCATACAGACACACACACACTTGTGCACCAGTGGCAATTTTAGGGTGGTGGTTTAATTAGTTATAGAACTGGAACGCTTTTAATAGAGAGCAATGTGTGTGGTTACACTCTGGAGAACAAGGCAAAGGAGAAAAAAAAAGACGTCTCTGTCTTTCACATGCACAAATAATACTGCAGCTCTGGGACTCTTGACAAATAATCTGTTGTTGATGGAAAGAAGCAGGCCATACTGGTTTAACCCAGGATAAAGCTGCAGGCCAGAATGGATATTAACTTTCGACTCAATCGGGAGAGGGCTTAACCCCAAACTCTGTCAGACCAAACCTGGCCTTTGACCTGCACCACCCCCTCAAACAAGACCCCCACACCACCCCCCCTCGCCGACCTTCTGCCATCAGTTTCTCTTACAATGACCTCTGACACCTTCACACACCCCTCGAAACACTCATATACACACCGGATCAAATCAGAAAGTCAGCTGCTGCTTCACTTTGTTTAGAAAATCTCAGTTGTACCATCATACAAATGCTGCGTAACTAGAAGCTCAATCAATCCCTGACTACAATGAAATACGTTTACTGTAAAGTGCCACAATGAAAACACATATAGTAAACTGGGTTAGGGATCAAACCTGACAGGTTGTGCTTTTACAGGACAATAATCAACAATGGGGTGGTGGGATGTGCCCTGATGCGAAGTGCAGTTACTCTGAAGTTGCTTATTTTCCAAGAACAACAGGTGCTTACATTCCTCATACACATTTCTTAATTATTCAAATATAAAAGTGACTAAACAAATGTCATACTTTTAACTACTCTGGTTATAGTTACATTTAATAGTATTGCACATCTACAAGGCAAATTAGTCCCAGTTGTCACTTAAAATGTACTGGCTATAAACATTTGTTCTCTCATCTGTCTCTTTGTTCTCTGACTGGGAAGTTAATTAGACAGAATGCAGATTGCCATGTGACCAAGAATCCAAAGAGCACAAACTCCTCCATCCTGAAGACTCTCCCATGGTGGAGAACCTACAAAGTACAAAACACTGGCCCTACTGACTCCTTCCATGTGAAAACATAAGAAAACGTAATCATATCAACAAACAAGCTTTTGTAAAAATGCTTTAATCCATTCATTACTAATCCTATAACATGTGCTGCGTGCACCGTACAAGTCCCTGTGTGAGTTGTTACTATAGAAATGAATGAGTGCTTGAAAATAAACCCGTAGCTTTAATTACAGCTTGAACTACTGTCAGAGTCATTCTGTTCTCACAAATTAATCAAAGCCATCTGACCAGTCAGTTTGGAGAAGTCAACAGCGCTGTGCTATAAAGTATGTTTTCAAAAGTGCCTCTTTTTTTCCAGTGGATGAAGCAGATGCTGCAGAATTTATAAATCACTCAGTACACCTGTGTTAGACACTTCTCATATTATAATGAATACAGAAAGCACATGAAGAGCTCTCTGATAATCTCTCTGAATTGGGGTGGACCAAACACATTCCCTCTCCCATTGGTTGCATTTTGCTTTGCCATCTGAGAAAACAGCAGCGAGATAAGAGCGGCAGCCCTGAAGTGATGGCGCAACGCTAATTCAACGCTGATTTAACGTTGATTCAGTGCTGGAGATAGCCAGGGGCCTGCGGCGCCGCAGAGATAAGCCGACAATGAAGGCCGGACAAACGTTTATCCAACGTTAGGCATCAACCCGGAATCTTGCTGCCATCGACATTTTTTAACCAAGATAAAGAAGCAACAGAGGACAATGCGGAAATGGGGGTGGGGGTGGGGGGGTGCTTTAAACGCATGAATGCTCCTGCACTAGAATGTGTGTGTCTGTGTGTGTGTGTGTGTGTGTGTTAGTGGAGAAAAATGAGTTAGTGTAAGTGGAAGTTAATGATGGCAATGCGATTAGAGTGAAAGAGAGGGAGGGGGAGTTACTGTCAGTTAGTGACAATGAGTGAAAGAGGATGAGGGACAGATTAGAGGTGAAAAGAAGATCAGAGGGGCTTGGAAAGATGGACAGAGTGGTAGAGGAAAGAAATAAAATGACAATAATGGAGGAAGTAAAAAGTGCGAAGAAGGGAAGAAACAGAGTGCAGGAGAGAGAAAGAGAGAGAGGGAGAAAGAGAGAGAGGAGGAACAAGTTAAAAATTGCAAAGAAGGAAGGAAATAGAGTGCATGAGAGAGAGAGAGAGAAAGAGAGAGAAGGAAGAAGTTAAAAACTGCAAAGAAGGAAGGAAATAGAGTGCATGAGAGAGAGAGAGAGAGAGAGAGAAGGATGAAGTTAAAAACTGCAAAAAGGAAGGAAATAGAGTGCATGAGAGAGAGAGAGAGAATGATAGACAGAGAGAAAGAGGGGAGGGAAGACAAGGAGGAAGTAAAAAATGTGAAGAATGAAGGGAATAGAGTGCAAAAGGGAGAGAGAGGCAGAGAGAGAGGGAGAGAAGGAGGGAGAGCAAAGAGGTTCAAGCCAAAGTCAATTGAACAACTAATGTGAATCGATTTGTAGCCAATGTGTGGCTCTTCAGGGAGGGAGTGACATTCTGCAGGAATATTTTATTTTCAGTAGTAAGCTCGAGCCGACTTCTTTCTGATCTAACACTCACTACTAGACCTTTTACAAACTGGAAGAATGTGTGCGTTTAAAGGTGTGTGTGTGTGTGTGTGTGTGTGCTTGTACAGTTATAAGGGGACAATCAGAATTATTTATTGAGTCTGAGAGAAATCTGGTGACCCTCAAAGGACGCCTAAAGCAAGGGAA
The DNA here is from genome assembly GCA_028564905.1 of Leptodoras praelongus. Classification (NCBI taxonomy): domain Eukaryota; kingdom Metazoa; phylum Chordata; class Actinopteri; order Siluriformes; family Doradidae; genus Leptodoras; species Leptodoras praelongus. The sequence continues at coordinate 6,366,361 of JAOTRJ010000045.1, read as the reverse complement.
GAAAGGAGAAGAAGAGAGAGGAGGAGGGAGAGAGAGGAGGAAGAGAGTGAAGAATGTCAATTAAAAATTAAAGAGCTTTAAAGCAAGATCCACCCTATAGCCAGGGGCTGTGCTTCCAGCAGAGAGAGAGAGAGAGAGAGAGAGACAGAGAGAGAAAGAGAGAGAAGAGGGTAACAACACAGAGCAGATGAGGTGATATTTAAATCTTCCCACCTGCTTTCCATATCCTGCATTTTTTTTTTTGCAAGGGTGCCATGTTAGTCAATAAACCACAGTCCACACCCATGCTATAAAAAACGGAAGTATATCTAATCTAAAGGCCAGAAGCCACAAGTTGTTTGTGCAGGTCTGTGTGTGTGTGTGTGTGTGTGTGTGTGTGTGAGAGAGAGACTCAGTTGTGTACAGTACGACTTTAATGTGCAAGGATGAATGATTTAAAGACAATCATATAATCTGTCATACTCTCTCACACACATGCACACACACACTCACACACACACACACACACACACACACACACACACAAACCCCACTCCCCCTCTCCTGTGGCTGACAGAGTGAGAAATTAATTTTTTCTGACTAGAAACTTGTTTTCTCACTCCTTCCTTTTCCCCTCCCCTATGTTTTTATAAAAATTTATTCACTTATTTATCAAGCATTTGTTTATTCAGTCAGAGAAATTAAAACAGTGCAGTCATGTGGACTACCTCACCGTGCCTCAAGCAGATTAATAATACAGATTGCAGATTACTGAAAGCCAGAGATAAGCACATGCATGCGCACACATACACACACACATACACACACACATACACACAGAGTCTGTGTAGCATGCTACCTTCTTTCTTTTTTTTTTTTACCATATTTCGTTGTTATGTTGCCATGGTAACATCTTCAACAGACTTCTTATCAAACAGCACAAGTTCATTTCCCTTTGTTTGTTAATAGGTATTGATGCAACAGTGTAGAAAGTGTGAATGTGAGTGTTTGCAGGTTGCTCTCGGTAGGGGATCTGTAGGATCCGTGTAGTGTGTGTCTGTCGTTCCTCTGTCTCAGAATCCTTTTCTTAATCACTATTAGAAGAGGAGAAGCAGAGAGTGTGAGACAGACAGATGAAGGAGCAGGAGAAAGAGGTCTAAATCAGTGGAGGTGTGAAGCCAGCGGTCATACGAGTTAGTGAAGGGGATGTGCATGAAGCCTCACACCTGCATGACTGGCACACAGCAGACCGAAAATATCATTCTGATGGCCTGTCGCAGAAGCTGCCCTGTAAACCAGACTGAATCTTGTACATATTTCCTGCTAGTTCCTAGAGATCCTGCATGAAGGACTGCTCTGACCTGATCTCCATTCAGCACTTCTACAGTGCCTGATTACCACAGGCAAGAATTTCGTTGTGTTTTCCTGTACTGCATGTTTCTGCTTGTTGAACTTTTTCAATAAATGTTCCAAATGCACAATGATAAGACATGAATACAAAACCTCAGCTAGTCTCACCAAAGCTCTTCTTGTGGGGTTTTGCATAACAGTTTCCAACAGTAACAGAGTAAAAGGGATTCCTATGCCTCGTGTTTTCCACAAGCTTTTGTCATGATATCTGTGATCAGATCCACATGACTACATTGGTAATGCATAACTGCAAATTCTTCCCGGTTCAATGATAGTCCCAGGTCTAAGAAGACGCATTATACGGATTAATGGCTTAATTTACAATAACGATGACTGAAGAATTCATGATGTTCTCCAAAAATTAGTTCATCTTCAGTAACTGCTTTATCCTGATCAGGATCATGGGAACACTGGTTGCAAGGGATGGGATGCCGGTCCATCACAGGGCACCACACACACACACACACACACACACACACACAGATCCTAACCCTAACCTTTACCTCAGTAAAGAAAATGCAACTTTTTGACTCTTTTATTTTTTATTTTTGTTAAAAACTAAAACATACAAAGAACCACATATTTCCTTATGGAGACCAGCAGAATGTTCCCACAAGGTCAAAAATCTTACCTGTTCCTATCCTTGTGCAGGATCTGGTCTCCAGTAAGATATAAAAATCTGGTATGTGGTACACACACACACACACACACACACATGCACAAATACCTTCAGAGGCAATTTAGAGATGCCAGTCTACCTGCTGGCAAAAGGAAAATGAAGAACCCAGAGGAAACACATTTTGCAAATGACTTACAAATAATATTTATGCATTGCCCCATCAGGACTGTTCCTTATATGTGCATTATAAATGAGTTTTAGGTTAAAAGGTTCTGTTGATTTCTCAGCACGAGGAAACATGACAAATTTCTTGTTCTTGATAATAGCACATACACTACAACTGCAATAGATAGAAAGCGTTAAATGTCTCAAACGTTCCTTTAAACCTCCATTAAAAGGGTTAAATCATCCTGCTCACAATCTTTTTTACATTTTTCCCATTAATTTATTTTTCTCCTGCTTTAGGCCCTTTCTAAAAAAATTGCAATTAAACCATTTCCCTTTTTAAATCTGCTAACCCATGCCCTCAAGACTACAAAAGCCAAGATGGAAAATGTCTGCCACTTCACCTGAGTCTCACGCTCTTTCTCGTCTCACTTTTCTCTGCCAGACACGTGCCTGGGAAATTTTCTCACGCCTACGCCGTCCCAGCATGCACCAGGAGGTAGGAGTGGGCAGCACTGTGCAAATAACGACAGCCTTCAGTGTAGCATCAGGGGTAGCTTTTCTCTCTCTTTCTATAATCTCACAATGCACTCCATTAAAATGGGATGTGTAGGCGGAGAGGGCGGGGCTCGCCGTTTTGACGGACATCTGCGTGGGCTGCGGTCACACTCTGGCTACACTGGAGTTAATGTTAACGACGGGACGTCTGTATGGCTCCTTGACGTACTGATTGGAGGAACCATGCTTAAGTGGCCGTGTGTGAGAGGGAGTGTGGGTGGACAGTTCCATGTCCGACAAGCTGTTTCTATTTACTCTAGACGAGCAGAGCGCCCACCATCAGCGCACGCCTGTCAGCCTCCACTCTCACCCCAACCTGCAGGCGTCCTCAGCTGGACACGGCTACCTGCTGCGCACCCATCAGCCCCTGCGATTCGTCCCCAGTGACTGACAGCTATTGGAAAAACTAGATACTCATTCCCAGTGGCTCATTCCCATATGGATCTGAACCAGTGAAACCAGGAGTTCCACTTCCACTTGCTCCAGCAGCCACTCTGTCAGTCTCTGAGGCTCTTCGAAGTCACGGCGTCTGCTTTAACCATCAATCTCTTATTGATCACATGTTGAAGTCGTATAGTCAAAGAGCTGGATTGACTTTTTGTCCTGTTTGAGCCCCTTAAGGGAGGACGCCCAGATGAAACCCCACCATGGGGAGGGGTCTAATGGCCAACTGATGCATTCTTGATTTACAGGCGACAAACTGGCACAGATTTATGAACCACTCACAGACCTGTCTAGACTGTGTGTAATGTAATTAGGGTGATTTATTAAACTGTTACTGTCCAGCTTATTAATCAACTAATCAAAGGACACAGGTCTCAGCTAACTAGCTTTGATGAATGACTAATCAAAAGTGAAAGCTACTACAAGTAGGCTAGCCCCCAATTAGCATGATGCGGCTTGAATTATACTAACGCGTGCATTCTTGCCTTCTCAGCTTTCACTACTTATTAGGCTTCTTAGCGTGTACATGATCTTTCAGACAATTTATTTGTTTGTCTGAGTGGGCATGTGTGTAGACAGCAGATTATAATGAATAACAATATCCAGTACAGCTGTGCAATTAACAAATACGTGGTAGATTTCAAATATCTTCCAATGTGCATGTTTGAAAAACATGAAAAAAGAAATCGGTTCCAGACAGGAACATTATGTCTAGATTTTGGACACATCAAAGTTTAGGACGGCTGTTAAGAAGGCTGGAATAAACAGTGTATATATCGGACACACAGACACACGCCTGTGAACAAAAGTGCCACCTGTGTGACACCGTATCTCTTTCCTACACCACCTCTTTTAATATTCCCTCTTACATGAGTGAAAGTGTGAAACACTGTCTCCACCATCTCTGCCTTGCTCTAGGGGCCCCTTTTTTCACCAAGAGCCACAGACAACTTAATACAATAAAAAGCACAAATAAACATAATTATTGTGATCATTATAATTATCTGGTACCCTGCAGTCCTTTTATGAATTATTCATTTGGTAGTTAATTAAATGGATGTGTAACGTGTGGGTGTATGTGTGTGTGTAGGGCGGAGAGGAGATAAAATATGAAGTAGTAGTAAAGTAAGAGAAATTAATCCTTCCTCCATGTGCGAGCTGAAAAGTTCCCAGAAGGAGAACATGACCAAGAGCACACATACATAATCTTCAGCTCTCTTCGACACTTCGACAGTAATTCAACTACAACTAGCATTCAATTTTACACACACCCACACACACATCTACCTGAACCCCAAAACAAGAAAACGCATCTTCTGTCAAAAAGAACAATTTTAGGAAATGATAAATACTATTAAACACTGGCCTGATAGTTCTGTGAAATTCGTAAGTGTTTAAACTAATCACGTATGAATGTAATGTTGTTGAAATGGACATTCACACAGGCCTTGTCACAAAAACTGGGGATTTTTTGAGGCCACGGTTTATTTTTCTTGCGATCTCAAGATAACAAAAACCGTGCTCATTAAGATCATGGAGAAAGTTATTTTATCAAGATCACAACTTATTTTTCTATGTTGAAATACATTTTTGGTTATAAAAACTATATGTCAAAGACAGACAGACAGACAGACACACACAGATAGATAAATAGATAGATAGCTAGATAGACACTTTAGTCATCCCCTCAGGAGCTCAGGAAACTCAGGAGATCCTTAACAGAAAGTCATTGGTACAACAGCAGAGATATGGCTTTACTGATTCTGAGCTTGGGTGATGGCTGACTGTATAGTGTTTGTATAACTATAAAACTATAGTTTTCCAAAATTTCCCATTTGAGAATTCCCGGTCCCTCAAATGCATCCATTCAGGGTCTTTGTAGTGTTCGCTGTGGTATCATTGCAGATTTGTGAGTTGCTTTCACAAGTGATGGAAAGTAATTGGGAAATGGTGTAGCACAGACAAACCTAAGGCTAGATAGATAGATAGATAGATAGATAGATAGATAGATAGATAGATAGATAGACAGACAGACAGATAGATAGATAGACTTTATTGAACCCAGAAACGGAAATTCAGGAAAAATAAGTTTAAACACCACACAGTCCCCCATTCTCAGGATTGAACCCACAACCTTAGGGACACTCCCAGCTATCTAATATGTTTGCCCAATAATGCATTTCGACATATGAGAAAAATTCTCAAAAAGTTCTCAGGAAAAACAGCTTTCATCTTGAGATCACAAGAAGAAAAAGGACAAATGATGCTTTCTTGGACTTCCGTATCACACTGCTGTAGTCGCTGATTTCGGTGATAATTAGTTTACCCTTAAATGTTTCTTCCAAAGCCACACCCCCAAACCAGACCTGAGTGGCTGAATGCTAGTATGAACGCTGGGTCACTTCCTTGTCGTGACTGATTAGATGGTGGTGGTCAACATCTTTTTTGGCTTTCCCTGAAGTGCCAAAGAGACCAGAGTTTCTCATCTTAAGACCTATTCAGACCGGATTAGTTTTACATGGGGAGGTGGGATAATGTAATTATTACTCTAGTATCTCTGGGATTTAGTAGAACTCAAAATGACTCATTTCAACAGGCTCTCTGTGCACACTTTGTAGAACATAACCAGTAGAATAACCCTGGGTAACTTATAAGCAATGCATGAGGGCTATAGGAAAGCTATCGACTTCCCAACACAAGCTTACCCTACAGACAAACATGGTTATGGTCATGTGACCTACTAATTAAAATATAAAAATTTAAAGTGCTTTACAAAATGACAATTATAGAACAGTAAAAGTATAAATGGCAGCATTAAATAAAAGAGGAGTGTAACGTGATTAATGAATAGTTAATTAAAAACTAAATTAAACTAAATAAAATATGAAAAATACAGAAGGGAATTTAAAACAAAATGAGTCTCAGCACTCACGGAGACCCTTGCACAGAGCCTCACACCCCTGCGTCTTAAATAGGCTGCATCCTAGATGAGCACACACCTCTGGCACAAAGCCTAATGGCCTTGCTTTCTTAAATGGGCTGCCTCCTATGTGAGCACACACCCTTGGTTTTAAACAGGCTGCTTGCAAAATAATGAAGCACACCTTTTTGTATTAACAGCTTATTTAAAAATGAGAGGCATGAAGTAGGCATGGTTTTCTTTTGCGATGAGCATGTGCACATTCTCATGAGTTATACGACGGTCACGTGTCTGATAGGAAACGGACATAATTACTACACAGAAACTCTGTGTACACTGTATGGCTAAACATTTATGGACACCTAACCAATGACACCCATATGTGCTTGTTGAACATCCAATTCTAGATTTAATCCCGATTTGCTGTTATAATGAGCTCCGCTCATTTGGAAAGGCTGTCTACTAGATTTTGGAGCGTGGCTGTGGGGATTTGTGCTCATTCAGCCACAAGAGCATTAGTGAGGTCAGACAATGATGCTGAGTGAGGAGGCTTGGCACACAGTTGGCATTCTAGCTTGTCCCAAAAGTGTGCAGTGAAGTTGAGGTCAGGGCTCTGTGCAGGCTACATGAGCTCTTTGATACAAACTTCAGCAAACCGTGTCTTCATGGAGCTTGTTCTGTGCTAATGGAACAGCTTAGTTGCAGTGAAAGGAATCTGTAATGTTACAGCATACAAACATATTCAATACGATAGTGTGCTTCCAACTTTGTGACAACACTGTAAAATAAAATGTTCAATAGAATAAAGCTATTTCTAGCTTGAGATCTTGTCAAATGTCTAGAAATAGCCTAGTCTAGTTTCATAACCTCAGATTTGGTGTATTGTCATTTTATGCCAGGTAGTACTAGATAAATTGGACACTTTCGCTTGCTAGGATGCCATTTATTTGCCATTTTTATTCTGACCTCGCAATAAAAAGTCTTGCTTAGGAGCTGTAAGTAGTAGGAGGGAAGTAGTGGGTACAGAAACCTTGTCACTAGCGAAGAAAGAGAGAAACTAGGACTACTAATTTATAGGAAGTTAATTAGGAAAAAGGAAAAAGGTAGGGCTTAAGAGAAGAACCAAATATGGGCGTGATTGTCGGGTGTCCAAATAATTTTGGCCACACTGTCTTTAAATCCTCTCCTGTCTGAATAGTTCTTTGGCAGATATTTTACTGTAAAACGAATGCCATCAAATATGATGAAACATGTTCCTGACCTGACCTAATACACACTTGAATAGATACATGTGTATAATTTATAGTTAGTTTTTTTTTCATATAGAAAAATTGTCAACGTGACAGGATTTGCCTTTAAAATCCACTTCACAGCCACCGAGCCATACTGCCATTCAGACTTCAATAGACCTGACTTATGCCAGACTTTTCTGGCCTATATTGCACACATTTTGAACATCCTGTGGTATGTTATTGCCTTACGGAAAGTCATAAGGTATTTTTTTATTGTCTTTAATGCCTCAGCTGAAATCCCAGTACACACATCGAGCCTAACCCTCCCTAAATGAACAGCTCTGTAAATCAAACATATTACAGTTGTGTCTAGCCACTGTTTTTACAATCTTCCCATCGTGTGTGTGTGTGTGTGTTCATATCGGTGAATGTTTATCCTGTATGGCTAAAATCACAGGCCGGCTTGCACTATAATAACATTACGGCCCATTCACTTCATTACATATCTGAGGGATTGCGGATGCCTTCATTATGGTCTAATGGTATTTGGAGGTTTGTGGTAATCAGCCTCGCGGGAGCTACATCCCCCCAGCCTGTTTCTCTCTCATAAGCACACATACAGCTCTGTCAGCACACTCGCCATGCGTTACACACCAGCTCACAACCAGTCTACACCTCCTTTCAAACTGACGACTAAGGTGCCTTCAAAATGACCTTTCCTGCATGGCTGGTTTGTCTCTCATTCTCTCTCTCTCCAACACACACACACACACACACACACACACAGGACAAGTGCAGGCAGATGAGCTTAATCAGCACATAATACAGAGAGTATTCACACAATATTGTACAGTGTGTTAGTTATTTATTAACGTTCAAAAGAAGAGCTTTGTGTGCCATGGCGCTGGCTTCGAGCTACATTTAACAGACGTCAGTTCGCCTGAGCATGTACACACACACCCACACACACACAATGTGAAAAGACTAACATACACACTCAAACATGTCTTTACATGAGGATTTACAGTATGTCTACCTTAAGGTTGTATGATAATACAGTAATAGCTAAAATCATAATTACTTCAGCATAAAATTGAACTCATAATTGTTCATTATAATTATTTCACCAATTTAGAGACAAACTGTTCTACTACAGTTTATCACGTTAAGCAAACAGCATTCCTTCAGATGTTAAAGTAAGACGTGAATCAAAAGTTAACTCTATTCATCTTTTAAAGGTTAGAGCATACTTAAAATGAGTAACTAAAAAAATAAGCCATTATAGTATTCAAGCAAAAAGAACAAACAGCTACAGGGGTTAGACAATGAAACTGAAACACCTGTCATTTTAGTGTGGGAGGTTTCATGGCTAAATTGGACCAGCCT
>JAOTRJ010000045.1:6320901-6336472 GCA_028564905.1 Leptodoras praelongus | reverse complement strand
CCCTACACCATACTAATAAATTATTGTGGTCTAAAATGACAGGTGTTTCAGTTTCATTGTCTAACCCCTGTATGTGTATGCGGAAAAAAAGCTATTTCAATTTCCCCACAGGGTTTTCAGGGTTCCCCCAGGAGCCCCAGGCATCTGTATCGTAAGCTCAGAGTTTCTACTAATTTTTATTTTATAGGCCTTTACAGAGTTGGAGGTCATCAACCATCCAAATTGTGACTGATCAATTGGTTTAAGCTGAATTCTGCATAAATAATATGAATAACTTTCATTTTAATACAATGGTGAACAAATGGTACATTCAGTAGCCCAGTCTAAGTTTGCATTGCCTGTACACTGATTAGGCTAAAACATAATGTTTGACTAACAAGTTAGAACGTAGATGAAGTCGTTGCCAGGGTTACATCCATGAGAAGTGGTGTTCTGTCCTCTTCTCCCAAATAAAAATTATTATTCAAAACTGTCTTGTGTCTATTTTCACATCAGTGTTTAACCTCGAAGTGACTGTGTGTTGTGCAAGCAGATTGGCTTTGGATGCATGACACTATGCTTGAATTTACTCAGTTTCATCAGTATTTCTACATATCTGTCTGCGCCTGGTTCAGAAAATAATCACCTGTCATCTGAGCATATTAATTAATCCTCCCAGTAAAAACAGTTAATCTGACGTGTGTGTGTGCAGTGCAGCAAGCTGTGTGATGGGGAAGCATCAGCGTGCATCGTGTTTAAGCAAGAACCCCAGCTGAAAAGTTTTCTTTTGCAAAAGTCAAAAGGAAGTGTGAAAAAATATCATTTCTACACCCCTGCAATAAATCTAGGAAAGATTCTGATGATGTGATACAAAATGCCTACATGTAACTGCTCTGAGATTTGTGGCTGAAAGGTTCATGAATAAAAAGCTCTAACAGCTCCATTAATTAATGCAGAGTACACATATTTGCATAATGTTACCTTAATATTTTAACAGTTGGATAAAAATAAATAAAACAGCCCAAACCTGTGCTGCAGTGCTATGATGGATATATTTATTTTCACTGCTGTGGATCCCTGGGTGCATAGTTTTGAGACTGCCCTACAAAACAAGAGTAATATCTTCCTGTCTTAACTTGCTGATTTTGCCCAGTACAGGACACACGTTTCCTTCTTGTGCCCCTCCGATGGCCTGTTTTCCCATGTGCATTCTTTGTGTTCAAGTGTTCCAGTGCTGATTTATTTTATCTCCCTAACATTTCATCCCCCTGCTGTAAACATATACAAAATATAACCACTGATGCAGATATAAAGCAGTGTCTATAGGTTCAATGGTGACTAAGCTGTATTTAGAGGAATAAAGAATGAACTTACATTGCCTTTTGACCTTTCCTTCACCACAGTAAAATGTAAACGACAGTAACTCGAATACTATCTATCTTCCACAAATTTCCTATTTGTAATTATGACCCAAGGAGTCATTTTAGGAAGAAATTCACTTATGAGATTTCAGTGTACTCCGAGATCTCCTGAAGGCAGCACAAAATATAATCAGTGGCATGTGAATCAGTGAAATAATACATTTTAGTGTTCTTTGTGTGGTACGGATCCAACCAATACACACACACACACACACAAACACACATTCACATTTATCTGACTATCCTTGTGATTACTTTCCATTATATACTTATAATTCGGTCAATAAATACCTAAACCTAAGCCTAGTTATAGAGACCACTTATATTGAGTCTGAGTCGAGACCAAGTCTTTGGAATTTTGGGCTGATCAAAACCAAGCCAAGATCGAGTCTTTAGAGGAGGTGAGACCAAATTGAAACTGAGACCTAAAAACCCTCTGTTCGCCTACATCGCCAGCATCATACAGGGTGATTAAAAAAACCGGACCCAATTTCAAAGTGGGACATTTCACAACGGTTTAATGGGTTATCAAGTTTCAGTAACCATTTTATAAATGCTCTATGTGCCCTCCATCTGGTGTAAGAAGAACATTGAGACGATAGTTGAAATCGTCCCAAAATTTGTCTTAAAGTGTCTTCCACTGAGCTCACCGCTGCCGTGATTCTGTTTTTGAGATCATCCTGATTAGTTGATAACAGTGGCACAAAAACCCAACAAGAAAAAGTTGTAGGGTGTGATGTCTGTGGATCTTCTGGGCCAAGAGAGTAGCGCAAAATCTTGGGGTCCTGTGCAACCTATACAACGTTGAGGCTAGGGGCAGTTTGTGCGCTGGGAGAGGCGTCTTTGAAACTCTATGCCCCGCTCCTTTCAAGTGGTAAGAGTTTCATTCATGAGTGGTTCATGGTTGCAGAGATACAGTGATTTCAAAGTGGGTCTTTTCGAAACACCCTGTACATCAAACACATGCAATGTCATTTACCTGATTCATTTTATTTATTTATTTTAATTATTAATGTGTTATTAATGTGTGTCATTTATTTGAGAATATAAAATGGTCTCTAGGTCTCCCTCTACAATTACAGGTCCAACCCATGCTGCTGCAGTGATCTCATATTCAAGAGGGTGTAGACTTGCTTTCCATACCAAGACGAGACCGAGCAAATGACTCTGTTCTACAACGCTAGCTAACCTTAACCGTAACCTAGGTAATGAAAGCCAGATAGTCTTACCCTTCTGTGGATGTTTAGTCTCCACCAATAAATAAAGACAACACCGTGTCTTCCTGGTACACAAACGAGCACATACACGAACAACCACGTGAAAATAAAACAAGGTCAAAGTTTGGTGCTTAAACAAATTTTGCAATTTTTTAATCAACATTTCTTCAAAGGAATGTACTAGTATTTTTTTTTACCCTCTCTTTCTAAGAGGTGTGTATGGGGTGGAGGGAAAGCAAGGAAAGAAAGAGAGGGAGAGAGATGAGGGTGGGAGAGAAGGATGGAAGGATGAACACAGATAAGAAAACATCTCACACACAAATGCAGTGTCCCACAAACGTCTCTAAACGGCAACTGGAGAGGAGCGGAGGTCCTTAAAATGGCCGTCACTTGCTGGCTACTGGCACAGAGAAACATGTATACGCGCACACACTGAAGCGTTCTCTAACATAATCGCACACTCCTCTTGATTCCTTTTCTCTTTTTTTTTTTTTGTCTGCCTGCAAAACACAGGTCTCAGCATCCATGGCTGAAAGTAAGCGTATGTAGAAAGGCTGAAAGGAAAAACACAGTGATGGAACAACATGGAGAAACAAAGTCCAGACGTTCGTATATTTCCAGAGGTGTCTCCTGCGCTGAGGAGGACGCCTTGTTCCGTAAGACTCCTCGTACCCAGGGCGGAGACACCAGCTTTTTGCCACGGAATAGTCCTCAGATGCTGGGGCTTGTGTGTATGTGTGTACGTGCGTGTGTACGTACACGACACACACCCGTGAGTCCACATCCAGAGGACAGAACCCAAACGGCTTACGAAAAATCAGGATTTAATGAACAGAAATGTTGAAAGCTGACCAACAAATAAATGCACCATACTTATTTGTCACTTAACAACAAAGCAACACTGACAACTTGATTGTGAAGTTTTAACAGAGAATATTGACATGACACGGAAAACAATGTTGTTCACTTGCTGCAGTGTTACACCAGATCCACTGACACACTCGTATAGTAAAAACGAAAATGTTTATCGGGAATTTTCATGTCTGGGATTTAAACGGGTCTCGCCTTGAGCACTGAACACGACGGAGAAGCGGTGCAAGGCATGAAGGTTCAATGGATTTGGCTGTGTGTGTACGTGTGTATGTATGTGTGTGTCTGTGTGAGGTCCTCTGTCTCAGTGCAGCCTTGAACGTAAAGTAAGGAAACCTGATATACTGATTAACTGTAAAACAAGCAGTAGCGTACATTACCTTAACAACCATCTTCTAGCATCAACACACACGGCAATGTAAAAGAGCACATTCTGTAAATACGAGACTCTCGTTGGCACAGTCGGACACACACATGGTGTGTGTTTGTGTTTGTGTTCTTTAGTCCTGGAATGCATGGCTGTAATCTGAATGTGTGTTTGTGTGTGTGTGAGTCCAATCAGAATTCATTTCAGGTAATCAACGTCTGTATGGACACGCAGAATGGATTTTGATTGTGTACTCAGTGTGTGTGTGTGTGTTTGTATGTGTGTGTGTATGTGTTATGAAAGACCTGTATGCCTTTTCAAGTGCATTCTCATTTTGTAAGTCTGTGGAATGTGTGTGTGTGTGTGTGTTTTGTATTATACTATGCTGTGTTGTGAGAGAGTGAAAGAATTTGAACTGAGCCTCAAATATTTTCACCTCAGAAAAGTACGAGCAGGTGTATGAAAGCTTATTTCCATCTCTCTGACTGAGACAGAATGAGTGAATCTCCTTTCTTTTCCGTCTGTGTAGTTGAGAATGCTGCATTTCCTGAGCCCCCGTTTCAAACTCAAGAGTCTATTAAAAAAACTCACCTCCGTTGCTCCATCTCTCTTTCTGTGTTCCTCCATCCCTTCATCGCCCCCGTCCTGACAACAAAACACCCCCCATCCCCACCCCAAAAAAACGCTTTTTGTCTTTACCCTGCACTTCGGTCTGTTCCTCTATTTTCTTTCCTTCATAGGCAGCTCTGGCATTCATTTCTTCACCCCTCCCTCTTTCTTTTTTCTTTTTTTTTGTAAAAAAGAAAGTGTCTCTGCACATTAAAAAAAAAAAAAAAAAAAAAAACTTCTCAGATTGTGCCTCTACCTCAACACTTTCACAAAACGAGGTCTAGCTTCAAAACTACATCATTGTACAAGGAGCTATAAAAATATACATGGAGAGAGTGGAGACTCCTGGGAAATAAAGGAATGACTAGGGGAAAAAAATAAAACAAGAAATCCTTTTGTGAAATGAAATACAAAGTATTAAATTAATGTACAATACAAAGGAGAAACAGGGTCAGCTCTTTGTAACGCGCAGAAAAGAAAAGCAACAAAAAAAATAATTATCTAACAACAGATATGGTCTTTTACATTTTGGAAAAAAAAAAAAAGAAAAGGACATCTAGAAATTATTTTACTGATTATTCATATATAATTATATTCTATATTGAATGAAAGTGATAAAAAAAAAAAACACTTTTTGATATTCGCTCATTTTTTGTATTTTGGTTTTGAAACAGTCTAACTCACATTCACTCAGTTACAATGTTCTCTCACGGATACACGCTCACGCTCACACACTCTCACGCACTCACTCCGACACACTGTAACTGAAGCACACGATATGCGCACTCACTGCCGCACTCTGTGCAACGGCGGTGTCATTATTATTACCCTACACACTCACAAAATACACACGTTATTAAAATATACAAGATCTTCGATGCGACTACCGCTCCTCGAATCAAATGCAGGGCCTTGGGTCATGTGATGGCAGCGCTGCATTGTAATTGGCTGAGCCAGGTGCGCCTCCTCTTATCTGAGGAATAACAAACACAAATGGGACGAACTAAACCGCTATTCGTTTGAGTTACTGTAGTGTTCAAGTTCAGGTAATGTCACACTGGTCTAGGGTCAGTTTACTTTCAGTCACTCTCTCTCTCTCTCTCTCTCTTTTTAAGTTTGTTGTTTCATTTTTGTCATTTTGTTACTTCACTGTGGTTCATTTTACAGTGTGTTTCTCAGGAACACCTTCAAGAGACTTCAAGCCGTTGCTTCTCTCTCTTGCTCCAAGGGGTCTGGTTTAATTTTATGAGAGCTTTGCGTGCTCTTAGAAAAAGAAAAAAAGTAGCCCTCACACAGGGATTTTCTTTCAATACTTAAAACACACTCCTCCTGATTACGAGAGTCAGATGTTTAGGAGGTGTGTGTATATGTGTGTGTATGTGTGTGTGTGTGGGTGGGGAGGGGGGGTATGTTTTAGTCACAGGGTTCGGGGCTTTCGCAGTCAGAGCTGAGACTGCAGGGATACAGGAGAAGTCGGTTCATACTGCTATGGTTTAGGTAGTAGGTGAGGGGGTGTGGTCTGGGCACTGCAGGCTGGCATTAATGCTGTGCGCCCGTCCTCATACTTTGTAGTAGATGTTGGCGGGGCTCTGAGGTGGCATCTCCTGCACAATGTAGACTGGGTGCCCGTAGTCCCCGCTAACCTTCTCATAGTGCGGGCAGTAGGCCGAGTCTGAAGTACGCAGCGGGATTATGATGTCACTGGGCTCGGAGCCGTTGTTGTTCCCGCCCCCTCCTCCGCCCCCGCGTTTAGGTGAGGTCAGGGAGGAGAGAGAAAGCGGCGGGTGGTGTGACTCCGAATGCTTCGAGTGCCGTCGGCGATAGCACACCACGCAAATCACTGCAGTGACCAGAAGGAGGAAGGCGGAGCCTCCAGCTGCTCCTGCGATGACGGCAATGTTGGAGGCGGGGAGCGGACCATTTGCACCACCTGCTGTGGCTCCGCCCCCACCAGGCACTCTAGGAAGAGTTGTGTTCCCACTGCCACCTGCAAAATCAAAGGAAACAAGAAGATCATAAAACCTTTGTCTTTTACACCTTGCACTTGCTTCTTACTTAGTACACTGACTTGTTGACTTGTTATCTTTTAAACAACACTGTAATCTGTGACGTTTCTTTGGCTAGTAGTATTCTTTGGCTTTTCTCTTTGTATAACTCTCTGAACACAAAGCTAAGAATCTAAAGAAATCTAGATGTACCCTTCATAACATTACATTAGTCTACTGTAGCATTAATACAGTCTCACATTTGTTGATTAAGGCAAATATTTGCTATAAAAGTTTAAATGATGGACACGAAACAAATTCATTCATTCATTCATTCATTCATTATCTTGACCACTTATTCCTTTTCAGGGTCACGGGAGAGCTGGTGCCTAGCAGGCAGCATAGGGTGCAAGGCAGGAACAACCCCAGACAGGGACGATCCATCCAATCCATCGTAGGGCACACACACACACACACACACTCTCACACACTAGGGCCACATTAGAGACACCAATCAACCTAATGTGCATGTCTTTGGACTGTGGGAGGAAACCGGAGAACCCGGAGTAAACCCACGCGGACACGGGGAGGACATGCAGACTCCACACAGAAAGGACCCAGACCGCCCCATCCGGGGATTGAACCTGGGACCCGACGGTGCTACCCACCGAGCCACCGTGTCGCCCCACAAAACAAATTATGAAATATACAACTTTTTGACATGCAAAAAACTGGTACACATGGCATACTACTGGGAGCTCTTTTCCCCTCAACATTTGGGGTTTGGGGTTAAAAACTGCCAGGACTTCCGATGTATTTCCCAGTTCCTGTTTTCCTCTCCTGGGCCTCATTCTACATCATTACACAGATGGGTGAAATGAGCAGGGTTGTAAAATATGGACAATATGGAGGGCAGAACACCACAGCCACACCATGGGTCAGATTATACACTTACAACACATCCAAAAGGCAAAAGACCGGCTGTTGCTAAATGAAGGTTGCATTGTGGGTTTGACGTGTTCTTGTGCCTGTTTGGACGTGTGTGTGTGGTAGCCAGGGAGACCAGAGGAGCTCCAGCCGAGCAGGGGATTGGTCAGTAATATTGGGGATCTATCTGCAGACGCGCTCGATTGCTACATCGTTATTCAGCTCACAATTCCTCTTGTTTTCTCTCTTTCCTTCACCCCTCGCCTCCTCCTCAATATCCTCTCGCTGTGTGGCTCTGAGTCTGTTCCTGTTATTGACTGTCTCTTACTGCACAGCACCCTAAGTGATCTTCCTGTGCAAAATCTGCATCACCTCAAGCAAGCCACAAGTCTGACACTCCTCTTGGGTCTTCTCTTATGGCGTGCTTGTGGGTTTGGGATGTCCAGTAGGCGTGGGTGATAAGGCAATTGAATTTGTACATTGCTACAGTTCTTCCCCAATGCGTAATATGTCTTACTTTTCTAACAAAGTGCAACAAATCCCATAGCCCCAGACATTAAAAAACGTGTGTGCTGTAATTTACCACAATATTGATAGCATATTATCATATTACCCAGCCCTGCTGTCTAGATGCTTTCAGGTTCTGATCTAACATCTTGGAGCAGCAAAACTGCATAAAAGCTACTGTATAATTAATACAGTAATACAGCACTGCATTACTTTGCTTTAAGATGTACTTTTATTCTGCAATAAAATCCAGCAAGTAATTAAACTAAGGTCATAAATAATTCTTCTGAGTTTGTGCACCAAACAGTGTTAAATGGGCAATAAACTGAAAATGAAATGATTCAGGATTGCTATGAGGTATTTATTGGAGCCACTCATTTAGATTTATTGCCGTTCGATCTGAGTCACTTGTCACTGTCAGCGGAATCATGGCTCCGGTTGCTTTGTCACTTGCTAGGCTGAACACAGGCTAAGAGAATAAGAGAGGTCTAGTGTCACTTCTTTATCATTGTCTGTCCCTGTCCCTGCTTGTGTCACTCCTTTCCTGTTTTAGTAATGCCGTGTGGTATATAGTGCATGTCTTCTGCTACTTACCTCCCACTTGCACTTTAAAATTCTTTACCTGTCACTCCTCTCTCTCTCTCTTAAATCACCTTCCCCTGCTCGGCCTTTATCTCTCTCGCCCTCCCTCGCTCCCTCCCTCCCTACCCACTGTGGCTTACTTTTTCAGTAATATAAAAATTTCAACCCAAGTTGCCTCAGTAAATATGTGCATGTGTGAGTCAGTGTGTGCGTGTGAGTCAGCGTATGTGTGTATGAGTGTGTTATACAGTATGTAAAGCAGCTTGAGGGCGGACTATGAGATAAAGAACAGTTCTGGAAGTTCCTCACAGAACAAAAGTCTGACAAATACAAAGAATGCCTAATAATCACCTCTGTCCTCATCCTCCCTCTCTCTCGCTTGTGCCCTCCCTCCATCCGCCCATCTTCTCTGTCTGTCTTCCTCTCTTTATCTTCCTCAATATCTCTCTGGGCCAACAAAAAAACGGGGTGCCAGACTAATGGCAATAATAACTCTTTGAAATGGCTTCCCACTCCTCCCTGCAACCCTCTCCTCTCCCAGGACGGCCATTATCAAACCATACACTGCCTCCGGCACGGGCCTCACAGCAGACGCAGAGGAGAGAGAGAGAGAGAGAGAGAGAGAAGCACAGAGAACAGAGGGATGGAATATATCAAACGGAACTGCAGTGCAAGCATTCGGCCGTTTCTCCCTCTCGCTCCAGCCATATGTTGCCTCTTTCTACGAGTTTCTCTCTGTGACCGTGAGAGTTTTTGCTGCGATGTGTTACATGCATCCAATCTGCTGCTTTGGGGTGTTTTAATAATAATCTGGGGTTAGATTATATGAGCTTACCTTTGTTTCTGGTAGGACCTGCCTGATCCGGTTTGGCAGATTGTGGGGGCAATCCATGGGGACCTGTGGAAAACAATTTGAAACATTTTCAACATGAAAGTCTGAAGCCTAATGGTAATCTTGAGAAAAACCTTGCCACCACAAATGCATTGACCTCAAAACACTATATAACACATCGTATGTAGTTTATTTCAATTTAAATTATCAGGAGAGTTGCATTACCGGCATGTTGAGTTAATCCTTTAAGTATTAAAAGGTATAAAGGACACACATTATGGGTATATTTTCATTATCAGAGTTAAAGGAAATGTTTAACGTGACAGTGATGTGATGTTTGTTAAAATCCAATCTTTTCAGATCAGACTTGAGCCACTTCATATTGTGATCCTAGCTGATGTACATATCTGATAAATGGCCATGTGACGTAAATGAGAATAGTCATGTGGCTTTCTCTAAACACGTATTATTGTCTTCATCATCATCCGGTGTCGATAGTGTGGCAAAACAACAACACAGGACAGCAACAGCAGTGACTACGTTCAGAGGAAGGACAGTGAAAATGACGATTTCCTTGATATTTGGGGATATTTGAAGCAAAACTGTAAGGAACTGAGTAGTGTTTGAAACAACTGCCTTACAGTTGTGCATGCGGGACCTTTGGAGCAACAGGTGTGTTTACACATTAATACACACAGATCTGATCTGAGCCAAAAAAATCATAATTGTGCAAAGAAGTTTGTAATGTCTGAATGTAGCCTGTCATTATTACACCACTCATTCGGCACGGAGGAACAAATCAGATATTTCTATAAAATCTACTTGTGGAACTTTAATGTGCTCTATACCCATCTAATGACTAAAAGCGTGCCACTGCATAAATCTACTAAATGGCTTTGCCCAGTGAAGCTCATACAAACTCAACACTCGCTATAATGCTGAAAAAAAATCATAAGCTCTCTGCGTTCGATCAGTCGACAACAGTCCTTATGAATATGATGACAGAGGCACGTGCTTCAGATGCTAATCAGATGTGTTCTGCCTCAGTCCTCTTGAGCTTATGGGCCACTGTCATGTTTTTGTTGTTTTCAGAATAGCATGCCTGTGTGGATGTGTGTGTGTGTGTGTATTTGAGTGTGTACGTGCATTGTATCTCATCAGAAATCTGCACCAGGCTTCTATTTAGATGACAAACAAAACAGATGTGACCTTTCAGCTAGAGAGCAGATAAAAAAAAAAACAGAGCGAGAGATGGATAGAAGGATATTTTGAATGCAATGTTAATAATGTCAAAAATTGATACAGTATTCTGAGAAGCTTGTGGAGTTGCGGAATAAGCCATAGAGAGATATATGTAATGGGGAGGAAGATAAAGTATGAGGAATGATACACAGACCAATATATATATATATATAAAAGTGTGCAATTGCTACACATGATAATAGCGCAACAATCAAGCAGCGGTCCTCCCTTTAAACTCACACACGCACATAAAGCTACCACATTATGGGAAAGTGTAATGACAACATGGGCGGAATTCAAAAGCTAGTGCAGAGATACACGGAGCTCCATAACGATGTCTATCACCTTATAGTGGAAACATATGCATACGGTTATGTGTGTTTCATTCAGAAACCATTAGCGTAATAAAGTGTTCTTATTTCCATTATCTGCAAATTGTGTCTGCTCGCCACTGCTTCGTGTTTCTGTGATGTCTCCGTATTTATGGCTGCTGTTAAGCAAATTGAAATTTTATTGAACATTATTAAGTTGGTCTTGCAGGACATAAACTTGCTAGATTGTAGTTTCCTGTGACCACTCTACACCTTCCCACATCTCTAACCTAACATCCAGCAGTCCTACAACATGCCCTCTGGATCCCATCCCATCCACACTGCTCCAGACAATTTCACATGAGCTTCTACCCTTCATCTCTTCAGTCATCAACAGCTCCTTATCCTCAGGAATTGTATCTTCATTCAATGTTGCTAGAGTGGTACCCATCCTAAAGAAACCCAGTTTTGACAGCACCAACATCAGCAACTATAGACCAGTATCCCTTCTCTCTTTCCTCTCAAACATTCTTGAATGTGCCGTCCATAATCAGCTGTCTTTGTTCCTCTCCCAGAACCAACTTCAGGACCCAAACCAGTCTGGCTTCAAACCAGCACACTCCACTGAAACTGCACTCATCGCAGTGACATGTCATCTGTCCTGATTCTTCTTGTCCTCTGCACTGCCTTTGAGATAGTCAGCCATGATATCTTTCTGTCCATACTTTCTAATCTTCTCTTCACTGGCTCTGCATGGAAGTGGTTCAAGTCCTACCTGGAAGGATGCTCCTACCAGGTAACATGGAGTGGCTCAACATCCAATCCCTGCAAACTCTCCACTGGTGTCCCACAAGGCTCAGTGCTGGGTCCTGTTCTATTTTCATTATACACTCGCTCACTGGGAGATGTCATCACATCACATTCACATGGCTTCTCCTACCATTGTTATGCTGATGATACTCGGCTCATCCTTTCTTTTCCTCCTTCTGATAATCAGGTTTCGGCTCGGATCTCAGCACGTCTAGCAGATATTGCTTCATGGATGGCAGCCCACCACCTCAAGCTTAATCCAAGCAAGACAGAGCTGGTTTACATCCAGAGAGCTGCAGGTCTTCATTGTGATCTCTCAATTTCCTTTGAGAACACGATAATCACTCAGAAGCACGCAGCCTTGGAGTAGTTGTAGATGATCAGCTCTCTTTCTCAGCTCATGTTGCTATCCTGACCCGGTCATTCAGAGAATTTGACAATTTCTCTCAAAGGAGACCACCCAGGTAATTGTTCAGTCTCTTGTCATCTCAAGACTTGACTACTGCAAATGCCTCCTAGCTGGCCATCCTATGCGTGCCATCAGCAACTGATCCAGAATGCTGCAGCTCAACTTGTATTCAACCTTCCCAAGTACAGCCATGTCACGCCACTGCTGCACTCCCTTCACTGGCTTCCTGTAGCAGCTCACATCAGATATAAAACCCTGATGCTGGCCCCACAGTGGCGCAACGACAACGTGTTCGCCTTATCATCCGGAGATCGCGAGTTCGAATCCGGGTGATGCTATAGCGGCCCGTAGCCGGGAGCTCAGAGAGCAAGATTGGCCGTGCTCTCAGGGTGGGAGGGGCAGCATACGTTCTCCCCCCATGTCAATCAGCGTGGCACTGTCCAGTCACGGGCGTCAATGTTTAAGTAGATGATACATGTCAAATTAACATCCACATCAATGCCAGGACCCAAGGTTTCCTAGCAGAACACTGTATCTGCAAGATGCATCAGACCAGGCCAATATCTTGGCTGAAATAAATGGATACATAAAATTGTCATGAAAACTCTTGAGTTTGCAAATTTTATGAGAGGACAGGTATGGTTTACCAATCCATGGACTCCATTTATATAGCGAGAGTACGGATTACTAAACCATGGGTATAGATTTTCCTCCTAAATTTTTTTTTCTCGTAAGTGACCCCTGCTGGGCTCCAGATAATATGGTCAATTATAATTCTGCCAACATGTTGCAATCCTAGACAGGAAATCAAACCTGTCAAAAACAAAACAAAAAAATATGCTGACTGACGAAGAAAAAGTTCCAAATCAAAACAAACCATGGGTGATGTGTTCTCCGCTCTAAGGTAACATGGTGGGAATGGGCTCCCATTTATTACATTTCTGGCACACACAAGTAGTCAGTTCTCTGAGTATAGAGCTTCATTTACATGCAAAGAGTGAGAGAGAGGAGACAAACAGCTACATACAGCTGTAGACTCAGCAGAGTAATAATTTAAAATCAAAATTGTAATTTCTCATTCAACATTTTACCCTTTTTATTGAATTTTACTGAATTTCTGATGTCCACATTATACCTGGTTTAGTTTAGCCCTTGCAATGTTTGTTCCATGTACATAATGTCTTTCTCCTCACATGCACATACTAGCTAGAGTCTAGACCTAGTCAAAGAAAAGACATATTTTCCTGACCATGTCTTATGTCTTTTCCTGAACACTTTTGCTTTATCTCAATGGAAATCATCATCAGGTCAAGGAAAGATGAGAAGGAGAATTCATAAGAAAGAAAGGACAACACCGGTCATAAGAGAATTCAACTTAAATTTCACTAGGCTACATAATTATGTGAAGTAGGTCCGTCATGGCGAAAATACAAGTTTCTGAAAAAGCACATCTTAGTTTCATCCTGTGTGTTCTTACTGTGTGTTATGACTGGCTCAGGGCCATAACAATAATGGGAGACCAATGCCGTAGTAACAGTGCACAAAAGGAACATTTATTAAATATAAAGTATAAATATAACAAAACTATGAGATGTGAATATCAGTAGTGTAACGTAGATGCTTGGATGTATTACATGTATGCAAAAGTTATGAAATACACAAATAAGGACAAACTCAAGAGTGCAAGGTGAAGCCTGTACAAGACAGGCCGGGCCTGGAGCCCAGTAGCAGCAGAGCAGGCCCCAGCAGAATGCTAGGAGAAGTGAACAGGCGGAGCTTAAATAACCTCTGTGACCTGGATCCACAGCAGCCATGACCTGCACAGAGGAGGAGCAAACAGCAGGCACCACCCACACACCCAGACCACAAGGCCCAAGGCCGTAACGCTCCCCCTCACAGGAAAGGGACCCATAGCTGGAATCGGATAGAGTGGAACTGGTTTCAAAGTCTGGTTGGGCTTACTAATCACCTGACACGTGTGACAGGATTTAATGTACGCAGACACGTCCCTTTTCAAACGAGGCCAAAAAAAAACCTCATGACACGGTCATATGTCTTCCTGACACCCAAATGTCCAGACTGATCGTGAGAGATCTGCAATACAACATCTCAAAACTTTAAAGTAACAACTACTTGATATAAAGGGTCGCCAACAAAACCATCTAATTAAGGCGTCCATTTTCTCGTTAACACCTCATTCTGCAAGAAATAACATTGAGAACGGCTTCTGACCTCAGCAGAAGAACAAACCCCATCCAACAGAGATGTCAAAGTGCTGTCAACCAAGGACACAAAACCTTCTGTAATGAAAGGCATATATGACTCCAACTCTGGTTTACATTCAACAGTAGACTCAGCCATCTCCTGCTTTACAACTGATGCAGTACATAACTGGTTTAGCACTACCAGTGCCCTGCTTAATAAGATTTCAGTGCATTAGCATTTTTCCAAAGCCCACGTTTATGGCAATAATTGCAAACTTTGTCAAACTCATGTGAAAACCGACCACTTCTAGGTCCAAACTCAGATGGCCTCTTCGGCAAGGCTTCACGAGGACGAGAAGGACCAAAACTATTGCCAGATGAATGGGTTTTTAAATTGTTCCAAAATCACCAACTCTGAGTTCTTCAAAAGTTTCAACAGCAGCTGAGGAGCACCAACTGTCAAAATGAGTGACTAAATCCCTCAAACTCCAAATGAGTCTTTCCACCACGTTTCCAACCACGAAAACGCTGCCTATATGCCTCAGAGACAAGTTCATAGGCTTTAAGGTTATCAGACTTAACTATATTATACACAAAACTATCAGCAGTACTCAAAGCAGAAAAGGCCTGTTGTGCCTTACCTGTCAAAACACACTAACAACAACATGTGTAGAATCTGACCAACCATGGGTTTCTGCTAAACGTTCAAACAAAGTGAAAAAAGGTATCTGGGTCCCTTTCATTAAACTTGGGGACCAGTCTCAAGTCACTCAAACCATCTGACTTTGCTGCTGCATGCACCCAAGGGATGCTCAACACCACCCTCCAGCCTAGCTTCTCTTACAAGCTGAAGTTTTTGCATCTCTACCTCCAGTCTAGCCCTTTCTAGCTCCTGATGCATTTTTCAGTTTCCTGCTCAGCCTGTATCTTTAACAAGAGCCATTCTTTTTCCTGCTCAAAAGACAAACCAGTGGCACTCGCCATTGAAGGCGGAGACGCGTCCACAGACACACAAGGCTTAACAGTACCAGGCTTTAACACCCCAATCTCAAGCAACTTGAGCTTCATATGACTTTTAATGTGTGACCAAGTTTCTGTGTGTTACCAATGTCAACTGTATAATGCTCTGCTATCATTACAAGCTGCTTCTTAGTACACATCTCCAAACCACTTTCACACGGCGACTCAACAAAATCCTCCACAACTTCATCCATGGCTAACAAATTACCAAACAGACCAATAGAAGCTTAAGTAACAGACTTACCAATGCACACAAACGGCTTAGACAACAGCCACAAA
>JAOTRJ010000045.1:6300501-6310639 GCA_028564905.1 Leptodoras praelongus | reverse complement strand
CCAGGTCGCCCCACCCGGGGATCGAACCCGGGTCCTTCTTGCTGTGAGGCGACAGCGCTATCCACTGCGCCACCGTGTCGCCCACAGGAGAAAAGTAAAAAATACTTGCTACAAAATCTGGGTGTAATACAATGCCACTATTTCTATCAGTATCTGTTTATTGTTCCAAATATCTGGAAAAGCCCAGACACAGAAATCCACTCTGTCTGTAATTTCTGGCTCTGATATCTGCTCACGATATTTTCTAGTTGGTCCCTTTTCTCAAAATGTAAACAAACACACACTTAATTTAAACCAGAGAGACCAGGACCAGGCGCTTACTAAGGATGAACAAATGAACTTCGCGTTAATTAACAGTGCCTTTCTTTGTCCCACGAGCTTCATATCGAACAGCTTAAAAGTAAAACAAAAACCTCTCGCTCGCACATTTTTGTTGCATCCGATGGAAACACAGTCCCAAGAATGCTGAAATGTTCTACCTTTCTGGCAAGCCTTCTAAAGTTATCTGTTCATTCAAGGTAATGTATTTGTATTCAGTTTTATCCCTAGTGCAAACAAAAGGAAGATTTTTATCATTCGGTCTGCGACTTGCTATTATGAAGCAGTATGTAGTGCGGTGTTCAGATAGTGAAGTCATAACGTTCAATTTGCCAGACATGCTCCATTAAAGCTTAGAACAAAATGTATATGTGGATAAGGATAGTTCTGTCAGTAGTGGATGCACCTGATGAAGAATAGACCTCTTCCACAGCAGCATGCTATCCAGGAAAAACAACTTGGGTGTATGTGTGTGTGTGTGTGTGTGTGTGTGTGTGTGTGTGTGAGAGAGAGAGAGAGAGGAGTGAGATGCTGGACGATTGCCAGGTTGGGTGCTAAGCCATGAGGAAAACCGTTAACCTGCCTGACCCTGTAATCGTCTCCACCCCAACACACACTCTGCAGTCACTCCATCTGCCAATCACGAGGACAACAAACAACACAACTAAACAACACACTCGGCCAGAGCAGGTGTCCACGGGCTTACACAGGTCAGAGCGGAAAAGAGAGAGAGGTCGCCAGAGAAAGAGATAAACAGATGGACCATTATTCGGAAGACCTGGGGAATTTTTTTTTTGTTTTAAACTTATTTCTTAGTTATGGTCTGGAGTAATTATGTGAATTTGCCTTGGGTGGTTAACTCTAAAAATAAAGTGATCAATAAAACACAGTGCTTTTGTATCGCCTACAGATGTCAGACTTTTGCTAAGCCACTTTACACCATAACAGCTTTCAGAAACGAACAGATTGTGAGGCTGTAAAAAGAAATAACACAAAACGATGCCCGCTATTGATCATTGAAGATCCGTTTACTGAAGCTAATTAAAAAACTAATGGGGGACAAAATGCACATAATGCTTATTCTGTTTTTTTTTTTTTCTTTTTTGAAAAAGCATCTACGGTATCAAATCAACCGCGTTCAATTCCATTTTTATATTTAAGGCTGCTTCATGCGGAAACTAAGCAATGCATTCGAATCCCTGCAGTCTAAATATTATGACTTAAAATATACATAAATCCTGACAAAATGGACTGACGTGAGGTTCACAGGGGAAAACTCCTAAAATAATACTGCAATTTGAAGAATTACACCGTGACTGTGTGGAAGAAGAGAGCGAGGAACGAAGCAGCAGCATGCCGACACGAGATCCCTGAGCCAAGCGCACATTCCTGCAGAAACAAATGAGTACAGGGGGGAAAAAAAGGGGGACAAAATGAATAAATGACGAGTACTAAAAGCCGTAGAGTTCCTGAGAACTACGCTCCTACGGTCCTGTTCTCACCGGAGCACAGCTTGGCGGTGAGGTTACACGAGGCTGTGGCTTCTCTGGAGGTGAAGAACGTCGCCAGGGCGCTTTCATGACACTGGCACTGAGATGTGGAACTCACAGGAACAACATCCAGCCAAACTGGGTCGGCTGTGGGCGCAAGCACGTGTCTGAGCATGTGTGTCTGTGCAGCATCTCTCACAGGGGGTGTGTGTGTTTCTGTGTGTATCTGTACGTGCGCGAGTTTAATGAATGGGAAGCTTTACCTTCAGTGAGATGGTTTCAATTCAATATGGATGAGTCACCTTTCAAAAGATCAAATCTAGCCTGATAGGGAAATGTATAAATCTAACAAGGTTGGTCGAGCGACAATACAGCCAAGACCTCAATCTTGTTCCGCGGTCAAGAAGGACACTTTCATTTATTTCTGTCTTTATTTGTCTGTACTGGAAGAATGGGGGAAAAAAATAGTTTAAAGTGTGTGTTTGTGTAGTCTTGTTTTTATCCCATTATCGAGACCAAAAACGCTCATACTGATGGGATTTTATGGCGGTTGTGACCTTGTGGAGACATCTGACTGGTTCCCTTTTTTCTGGATTTTTCTTGTTTTTGTTAGGGGCGTTAAGGCTGGGATTAGAGGTACGCGTAGGCATGGTGTTATTTAACCACATAATACACGAGTCAGTAGTAATTAGGGCTGACGGTTAAGAGTTTAAATTCACATCACAATATTTTCCACTACACTGACTACATACACTGAAGTACCAGAAAAACTGGTATACCGGTTAATACTTTGGTAGTCTCCCAAAGGAGCTCGGAGGGAACGTCGCACAGTCTTCACGCTGGTGTTTCGCATCGAATTCCGATGTTATGCGCCGGTCACGTTCAGCCAGAGTCTTTTTTTTTTTACGATCTCACTGCTGTCGTAAGTTTGAGGTTTTGCGAAAAACCCACATCGTGGCGCCGCATCATAGCAGTGCTGATTTTACTCCGGTATCCTTTCCAGCTCTCATGGAAATACCGCACAAAGGTATAATTCCGAACATCTGTGTGTGTTTCCTGTTCGGTGTATGAGCATCGTCATGAGGAGATTTGATGGAAAGGAATCAAGGCCAAAGTCATGGAGTAAACACGGAGGGGAAGCAAATCTGCTGTGGGGTCGCTGGGTCAATCACCCCAGCCCCCCCCCAAGAAATCATTTAAAATCTGAAAACTTTTACCCTCCCACTAAATTATTTCAAAATATTTTGGGATGGGATGGGATAAACGTTTTATGTATTTGTCTTGAGTTTTTACAATAATGTCTACTCGTGTATTGTATAATACTGTATACCACTGCTCTGTTTCTTTTCCTTTTTTCCTTTTCTACCTGTATATTTCTATCACACAACCGCTACTCATTTCCTCACTGCTCTCAACTTACTTTTCTTCTTTTCTAATAACAATAATAATAATAATTATAAGGGCACCATGAGCGAGTGATGGGAACATTAAAAGATAATAACTTCACACAAAGCTAGAAAGTGGAATATGCTCAGAGTGTCTGTTATGAACTAGCAGCTTGGGCAGCCACAGCTTGGACAAATCACATGCAGGACTGCAGTAGACCCTAACACTAGATCTGGGAGTAATAATAATGACAATCTGTGAAGTTTCATTATGATTATGACTACGTTTGCTAATGATTAGATGATCAGATGGTGGTGCATGGTTTCCTGCTGTAGCATAGAAAATTTTTACATGTATCGATTTTTATATCAGTATATTGGCCCTTGAGCGAATGGCCACACAGGTGAATCATGTCTGCATGTATTCACTGGTTAAATGTGTATGTGTGTGTGTGTCTGTGTGTGGTATGCCTTACTTGTATCAGTCACTGGAATGGGGGCCTGCAGAAATGGGTCAATGATAGCCAGTCTCTCTCTCTCTCTCACACACACACAGCTCTTTGCTCATACAGCCGTGAATGTCTTTTTTTTCTTTTTTAACCTTGCTGTTTTCTTCTCCATCAGATGAATGTACAAAGTTGAAAAGAGTCTGTTCAGGTCCATAAGAGAGGCTAACACTCAAACACACGCTCGCTCGCTAGCTCTGAAAATCCTACGCTTTGAAATAATTCTGATTCACATTTAACATCTATTATACATTACACTCTAGAGATACTAAAGTGTCTGTTTACTAAAAAAAGTGACATTTCTTTTTTTTTACAGATGTCAGGCTATAATGTCAGTATCCATTAACATACAACGGAATAGTCTAGAGTATGTCTAACTGAGTCCTGGTTAGTTTTAGGATCTAAACTGGAGCCTGTATGGAAAATGATGTCCTACATCCAATTTCCTCTAATCAGCACTGTCTGTTACGGCTATTCTCTACCTCTACACTCATCGCTGGGACACAAACCCTAAGCGGTGCATTTCCTGAGGACATTTACTTTTGGAAACATACTAATTGCCTGTAACGTAGAGATCTCTCTCTCTCCTCTCTCTCACTGTCTCTCTCTCTCTCTCTCTCACTGTCTCTGTCTCTCTCTCTCCTCTCTCTCTCTCTCTACGCTGTCTGCCTGGGTCTATTTGTATATGAGAGAGAGACAGACAGAGAGAGAGAGAGAGAGAGAGAGAGAGAGGAGAGGGTGGAAGGAGGAATTAATTTAGATAGGTATAAGACTCTTTGCTGTGTGGCCACTCAGTCCTCCCCAGGGTATTTTCTAGGCCTGTTGAGACAAATGTACATTTGTGTGTGTGTGTGTGTGTGTGTGTTTATCGCTGGTTATCCAACAGGAGGCTCCTAGCCACAGCTCCAGGCGGTTTAGACCCCATGGGTCAGAATATTAATCCCCTCTAGACATTTTCTAAATTTCCTAAAGCACACACTCATCTCAAACAACCTTGAGCTGCTAAATAATCTCAGACATTTGTTTATGCAGTTTGTGATACTAAATAATCTCAAATAGACTTGTTTATGCAGTTTCAGATACTGTTTGACACACTTATATGCAATATGGACAAAAAGCCATCGCAATACAAGCAGCATCTTGAAACGTAAACGACTATCAAATGTTTATGTAGAGAATAAAGCCTTTCGGTGTGATTAGTACACAAAGCATGTTTGCAGTCCAATCGGAAACTTGCTACAAATGCTGAAGCTATTGGGGGAGATGGAGTAACTTTGAAATTTCAATTTTGGACAAAGTATTCCTTTGAGGTCATCCAAGATGTTTCCCTTTCTCCCTCTCTCTCTCTCTCTCTCTGTCATCAGAGAGTCAACATCCATTCATGCCCCGCTCACTGATCTATCTTTCCCTCTTTCCTTCTTCCAGACTCTACAGGTTTCTTCTCTGAAGCTATAACTGTGCTCGAGCCTTTGCCCAAAACCACACACTCCAAACACACACAAACACACTCCCTGCATTAACTCAGCCACATGTGACGCAAGCACAATGTCGCTGTGATGCGTGACCAAACATTTGCTGGGCCTTGGGCAACTTGTTCTTCCAGAGACATCCGAGGAGGCGGAGTAGGAAGGAGAAACTGTGGAGGTGAAGGACAAGAATTGGGAGAAAACAAACAGGGTGGTGAGGGAATGAGGGATGAGAGGAGAAAAAACAGGGAAGTGGGTCAATGGTCTGATGGGAGGAAAGATGCCTGTGTGAAATAGAGAGAGAAAGAGGGGAGGAGGAAAGAGTCTATATTAAGAAAGAGGGATAACGAGACAGAGAAAAGTTCGGCCGATCTCAAAGGCGCTCTTACAAGTTATTCATTTCTAGGTCATTTCGGAGCCAAATGTCAAACAAGAAGATTTGAACACACACACAGACAGACAGACACACACACACTTGCTCAGACTGCCAAAATGGTGGCAGAATGCTCACTACTGCTCAGTCCGTTCTAAAGACTGTAATTACATTTTACTGTCACTTTTAATTAAAGGTTATAATGAAGGCAGGCACAGCTCTGGCAGACAAGAAAACCAGCAAGTACACTGACACTGACAGGGCGAGTGTGTGTGTGTGTGTGTATGTGTGTGTGTGTGAGTATGTGTGTCTATGTGTGAGTGAACGTGCGTGTGTGTGTGTGGGGGCCCAGATGGTGTATATTTGTGCACGCCAACGGTCGTGCATGTCATTAGTGCTAGAATGTGTGTCTACAAAGTTATTCTGTTTCCATCTGTTTTTATTTGATGGTTTGTGTTTTCACCAAGCATGAGTGAGCATGCAAATGTGTGCGGGTCAGTGCGTGTGTGTGCATGCATGTGTGCGCATTTCTGCATTTCTTGCAAGCCGAGAACCAAGGTCTGTCCCTTTAAGGACTAACGTCTTCGAAATAAGTACAAATCTAAGCGCAAATGCACAAACACACAAACACATGCGCAATCACAGAGAACGCCTGGATAAGAATAGGTACACAAATTTCTCTAACCTATGGTTTAGCACAGCAGCCTAAAACACACACCGAGACAAACACACACACACAGAGCAACATCTGGAGTTCTTTAAATCAGTAGAGACAGTCTTAAGCCACGTTGATCTGAAAGCCAGACTTCACCGACACCACATATTGTGGTTCTGTGAAGAGAGAGAGAGAGCGATCACAGCCAAATTACTGTGTTCATTAAAAGAACAGACGCTAACACTTCACACACACACACACACACACACACACACACACACACACACACACAGCCCAGTAAACTGTTCAATATGCAGAGGTCATAGCACCAAGCCTGAAACAGCACAGAAGGGATCCAGAAAGCAATCAGAGCCTCCAAAATTCAACAATATTAAACACCTTCCTGCAAACTACACACTCACCGCCGTAATGAAGACATTCATCTTCCAGGTAGGAATATGAATTATAGCTTCATTAAGACTGCCCAAATATGTCGACTGAAACAATTAAGAAACTAAAAAAAACCCAGAGATGATAAGTGGTTTGACACGAGTGTTTGAAAATAGGAAGGAATTAAGAAATGTGAAGAAGTGAAGAATTCAGAATTAAAAAAATATATATACACTCAGTAGAAATGAAGAGCCCATAACTAAAAAGAGCTTCAGGGAACACTGAAGCATTTATAATAAAACAGAGTTATAGTTGAAATAAAATGGTGGCACAAGGAGAATGTGAAATCGCCGCATTGAAACAGTGTCAGTTTCAGTACATAATCTGTACAAAGTAAAAATAAATGAAGTAAATGACTGACATTTGTACAGCAAATCTTTAAAACAATTACATTTGTACAGCAAATCTTATGCATGGTGTTTTAGATCTCACACTACACTAACATGGTATACTCAGGGTCTCACTGCAACGAGGAACTGATTAAACATCAAGATATTTTTCGGTACTAATAATTTTTTTTTTATAATTTTCCCAATTAAATGCTTTATTATTTGATTGAATGTTTTTTCCGAATTACATAAAATGATTGCACATTTTTTTCCTGTCACTTTGCTAGCAAACCTCTAGTAAATTGCTCAGGATACATAATGCATATCATGATGATAATGCATATCATCTAAACATTATATTCACTACATCTCTCATTAGTGAGCAAAAACACAGGAACTTTTGAGGTCCCAAAGAGTAGGCAAGCAAATACAAATAAACGTGTCCTTCTCAAACACCTCAGCACGATTCTCAGCGTAGTCCCTGACATCTGGACTCATGGTCTCATAACATCCTCGTTCAGAAATGGAGATGGATTTGATCCGAATAATTACCGGGCCATCTGTGTGAACAGTAACCTGGGGAAAGCTTTTTGTCCTATTATTCATTCAACAGTTAAACACGCTCAAGCCAACTGGATGTGCGCCAGATCACAGAATATCGGATCGCAGTGACGCCTTGCGCGACTTCTGACCACCTGAATGCACGCGCGTGCACTATAAGCTTTCCATTAAGTCTGATTTAAAAAGTGTACGTTCTACAGCAAGCAGCATTTAACCTTTGTATGACTGAACAGGCCGCCATTTTAGAGCGTCCTGCAGCACCTGGTCTCACTCTGAACAACTATGAGATCAAATTGCTCCTCTAAGAGAACGACCTGATTCTGCTAACCCCCACTGAACACGGCCTAAAGCGCAGTCTGGATCTACTGGAGCACGACTGACAGACCTGGAGCCTGACAGGAAACATGAAAAAGACTAAAACAGTCATTTTCCAAAAGAGATCCAGACCTCAGGGCAACACTGAGCACCGGCTGAACAGAGACATCCACAGACATCCATTACTGGCCGCAGTGGGCTGACTTTAATCGTCCCATTTAAAGACACAAGGGTTACATGATATCATTTATTTATTTAACAAGGACGTTCCAGTCAAACATTGTTACATGCGATACAACAGATGGAATGTACCTAGGGCAGCCTCTGTCACTGGGTAGGCTTTTATGACAGGAATGTATAACCATCATACTGGCCACTTTAATGGGAACCTGTATACCTGTTCAGTCATGCAATTATGCAATAATCAGCCAATCACGTGGAAGAAGCGCAAATCATAAAGTCATACAGATAGAGGTCAGTTAATATTCACATCAAACTTCAGAACAGGGGAAAGTGTGATCTCAGTGACTCGGAAACAATCCTCGGTATGGTTGTTGGGTCTAATGGTCTGGTTTGAGTATTTCAGAAACTGCTGATCTCCAGGGAATTTCACACTCAACAGCTTCGAGCGTTTACATATACTGGTGCAAAAAAACAGCATGTGCCCGATGTAGCCTCCTGTAGATTCCTGTTCTTGGCCAGGCTGGCCATTCTTATCTGCTTTTCTCTCCAACAAAGCGTTTCCACCCACAGAACTGCCATTCACCAAATGTTTTTGTTTTACATATACACACATACATATAAGGGAGATAAGTATGAGGGACTTTTGTCTGTAACGTCCTGTTGGATGTCTCTGGTTAGCAGGTGCTTGTACTGTGGTTTCAATAAGCTTAAAGAAGAATGATCAGGATTATGTTCCCCTACGATAGGCCATATTTCAGTAAGGATTAACAAATGAAATTTACGGAAGGTGTAAATTACATTTAGGCCATTCTTAGCCCAAATGTCAAACCTCTTTTGTGCTGATTGATTTTGCAAACACACAACACCGTTTTTTTTTTTTTTTTGCAACTAAACAGCAAACTCATTTTCAAAGAATATGACTGAAATAACTGAGCTATAAGGTCCATGCTCCTCGGCTATAGTGAGCTGAAATTGATACATAAACCTTAATGTGACCCGATGGGACAAACTTCCAGCTGAAATTATGCAAGCCTGTAAAAGCAAGTGCTGACATGGCCTCCCACCCCTCCACCCATTCACCAAGACTTCTACTGTTACACTGATTTGCATTTTTTTTCTTTTGTCTTCTCATTTCCCTACCTTTATTTTGAACTTCTCCTCTCCAATCCGAAGCAAAATCCAGGGTAATCAAAGCCAACGCTTCATGAATTTCTTAATACATCACTTCTTGTTATTTTTGACGGTACTTTGGCAAAACTGAAACTAAATATGGCCGTGCCAATAAAGCTCATCACATTGAAGTGAAATAGAGAAAGCGCTCGCAACTTGGAGAAGCAGCCAGTGGAAATAATACATCCTGACATCTGTCCCTGCCCAGTGCTCCAGGGAGGGATGGAAAGAGAGGGAATGGAGAGAGAAAAAGAATGAGGCAGAGGAAGGGGAAAAAGCATGGGGACAAAGAGCTGATGGATTGTGCAAGGGGAACAAATGATGACAGTGAAATGTGCATGTGTGTGTCTGTGTGATGCAGGTGGACGTGTGTGCGGTTGTGTCTTGGTCTGTGTGTACATGCTGCTTCGTGGGATTATGGGCTGATTGTTCTGTGTGAGTTTGTGTGTTTGTGTGTGGTGGTGTAGTGTGATTTGCTGAATCTGACATACTTTCTGTTGTCTGTCTTTCCTCAGTGGATTTGCCGATTGAAGCTGGGTCTGGAAGCCCGAACATTTGGAAGGATGCTCTTTTGGCGGTGTGTGAGAGAGTGGATAAAAGAAGGAATGAGATTCTGTGTGTGTGTGTGTGTGAAGGCAGAGAGCTGATTAGATGCATTGTTAAGGATTTCTGTAAAATTGTAAACCTCTAATTTGTTTCTATTAAACATTGCACTATCTAAAAGGTATGTAAATATTATCAGATTTAAATCAGTGCACCATTCTGAGAGCTTACAGTAAGTTAATGTTGAGTCAAAACACAAAATAGTTATTGAGGCCAGTGTTACAGGTGTAAAGGTGGATACATGTTTATAGCCAAAATTAAAGTGTATACAGTACAGGCCAAAAGTTTGGACACACCTTCTCATTCAATGCGTTTTCTTTATTTTCATGACTAT
>JAOTRJ010000045.1:6258672-6293167 GCA_028564905.1 Leptodoras praelongus | reverse complement strand
TGCACTCTATGAGACACATCCACCATATTGCTCCACCCTGTAGATGTAAAGTCAGAGACAGGAGCTCATCTGTTGTTTCACAGTTTGTGTTAGTCGTCCTCTTGTCCTTCATCAGTGCTCACAGGATGCTTCGTACAGGATGCTGGTGACTGGACATTTTTGATTGGTGGACTATTTTCAGTCCAGCAGTAACTCTGAGGTGTTTAAAAACTCCAGCAGCACTGCTGTGTCTGATCTACTCACACCAGTATAACACACACTAACATACCACCACCACATCAGTGTCACTGCAGTGCTGAGAATCATCCACCACCCAAATAGTACCTGATCTGTGCTGGTTCTGTGGGGGTCCTGACCATTAGAGAACAGAGTAAAAGGGCATAACAAAGTGTGTAGAGAAACAGATGGACTACAGTCTGTAATTGTAGAAATACAAAGTGCAGCTATATGGCGAGTGGATCTGAGAAAATGGACAATGAGTGTAGAGAAAAGGAGGTGGTCATAATGTTCTGCCTGATCTGTGTATAAGATTGCTGGTAAAATGGCAAAAGACTGTATTACTTTCTTCCTCAGCACATTTAACGCTGCTCCGGGTAAAGTGTCATTCAAGGGAAAGTGTGAGGCAGGACTGGGATCCTATGGAATGCGACAAAAATGTGCTGGAGTGTGAGTCTGAAACAAAGCTTGCATTAACATGGGGGTGTATTAGATGTGGCAGGTTGGTCACATGGCTATTTTAATGCATTCCTTCATCAGTAAATACTTTATCCTTGTCAGGATGGTTGTGGTTTAAATGACTTGTTAATCATTTTTTAGAAAACATGGGCAGATAACAAGAAAAATAAAGACTATAGGAGAGAGAGAGGGATTAGTCGGAATTTGTTCGGGAGTAGGCGTGAGGAAAACAATCCCACACATAACTCAGATCACGCGTCAGGTAGGAAGTGGACATTGACATGCAGAATGCAGAATTGTACTTCCTAAGTAACTCTAATGATAATATATGAAGGTATTTTATACGTGTGATGACTTTGGCAAGCGGTTTGCATGATGATAAACCGGCAGCTTAACGGGGGCTTGGCTTAACATTAGTATTGTAGCTCGAGTGTCAAACCAAACAATCAAAATATGGACACCAAACAAGCCTTGGCTGATTTATTACATTTTTGGGTTCCTGAGACATTGTATACATTTTTGTTGATATTCTTTCATTCTGAGACTGTTTATACAGCTGCACATTGGGGATAAACACTCTATCTATCTCTCTCTTTCTATGATGCATCTGTGTCGGTCTCATTCTCCCCCTCTATCAGCAAGTCTATCTGATTCTCCTTCCTTCTCTTCCCTATTTCTGTCTCTACCTGTATTGTGCTACATCTTTGTCATTCTCTCTTCTTTTCATTTTGTGTTGACCCACCTCTCCACCTGTCCGTCTTTTTACCTCTAAGTGTGTGTGTGTCTGTGTGTGTGTGTCTGACCTTGCAGTTGAGACCTCATCGATCCACTCAGCCTGTCAATTGATTTGCTGGGTCTGTTGGAGCAATGATAAAAGCCCTGGCAGGGTGTGTGTTTGTGTGTGTGTGTGTGTGTGTGTGAGTTGTTGGCAGTGACACCTCTCTGCCTGTATAGATGGAATAAATGTGGCATGTACACACATATCCACACATATCCACACACACACACACACACACACACAGCAGCAGCAGCAGTCATGGCAAGTTAAAACACCTTGGCCTGATTGTTATCATGGATAGAGTCTCTCACATACTCACTGGGCCATAAACCTTCAACATATCCACCCTGTCATACAGACTCTTTCGGTAGAACATCCAAAATACTGCACATGAGCTGCAAAAGGCTCAGCTAACAACACAAAAATACACAAAAATTTAAGGGAGGAAATGGGATTAGCAGCGCGCCTGATGTAGCTAACTATTTGCATCCAGATGTACGTGAGCTAATTCTAACCCTGTTAGAAGTGTCCCTCCCTAGCACTAAACTGTTCAGCATCAATTACGCTGCCTCTTTGGTTTCTGAAGTGTTACAGTTCCACAAACGTCAACTTTTCGCTGTTACGGTTTCCACCCGTATGTTAGTTCTCAGCGTTACATGCTAGCTAGCCCACAAACGTACGAAGACTAGCTTAACAGAGCACATTGTCAGGATCGTGAAAGCCGGTAATAGTTATGGTTTTTGAAACCTACGAGTTGCTATGTCTCCATTCCCTGCAGCAGAGCTATAATAGCATTTCTAACCATGGAGCTGCTCTGCCGCGAGCGCCCGCTCTAACATCCACCGCAATCGCCTGAGCGTCGCTACACAAGATGTCGCCATTCAAAGGATTACCACAAAAGTGCTTTGTATTTGTAATACACGTATTAGAAAAGAAATGCTGGCCAGCCCCGATAGTATTCAGAGCCTTCACAGGAGTGAATGCACTAAAGCATTACAGTATGAACAAGTCACAACAAATAGGAGTGGAAAAATAGGAGGCAGTGCTCCTATTCATCCCCCTTCCCATCTAATCCCTCTTTCCATATCTTTTCTTTCTGCCCAACCTGTTCCCCCTCCTAACCTCTCTCACTTCCCCTCTCTCACTAGCACACCTCTCTCTCTCTCTCTCTCTCCGTCTCTCTCTCTCTGTTTTCCTTATGTGTGAATAGACACTACAATAACATCCGTAGTATTTTTATTAAGACTCTTTGGATTTAAAATATGTGGGACAAAGTGCAGATGAACGTAACATACTTTCCAGACATAACATTTTTTTTTTTTCAGCGTAGAGGTGACACATTGGTGTGTTTGTGCTGGCTTGTTTTCTTTCCCAGCCACCAGACACAACCTCCCAGAAACATGACCTTTAACAAGATAGTTCCATCTGATAGCATTCACAATGTGCTAAATCTAGGCTGAGAATCACAGAAAAAAAAACAGAAAACAAACCTAAAATCAATGGGAAAGAAACTTTTATGCTATTCTCCAGAACTCGGAGAGGACAAAAACATGAGCAGACAACTCATACACACACATACACACACACAGACACTCACCGATGATGTAGTAATCGTGCATGGTTTTGAACTCGTGTCCCCAAAGGTTGGGCGAGTACTCCTGGAACTTAATGGTGAAGCGCATGTCGCTGTTGGGTTTGTCGCAGGTGAGCAGCAGGTTCGGAGCTCCTGTCACCTCACATCTGTCCGCCTGCTCGCGGGAGGACACCAGGTACAGCTTATAGTACTCATACTCGGCCGAAGCGCGGGGTCCTGGGGGGTCCGACGCAGGACAGATGAGGTCCAGACGGTCCCCGATTTGAGGGTACAGGATATAACCTCTATCATCTCTAAACCTGGGGGAGAGAGAGAGAGAAAGAGAGAGAGAGATAAAGAGAGAGAGAGAGAGCGAGATTAATTATTCGTCATTATCCCACGAGATTCACCATTGCATTATGTTCACCACGGCTATCATTTATCAGCTTCATACAATAAACCTTTTTTTTTTTTCTCTAAATGAATTATTTTACATTTAAATGTCATTTTCAAATTTTTATTAAGTCTTCTAATAGATAATTGTTTAAATCCATTTCTTTTTATGCCCAGTTCCCTTTGAATGGAACATCACAGAAACAACCCAAGACTACATTTCAAAGATCCGCAAGCTGCTTTGGATATAAAACGAACGAATTACTTTAATTCTATTAATTTTTTTTTTTTTTACTCAGAAAAAAAGAAACCTCATAACCCTAACATCAACACAGAAAAAGAGACAAAGGAGGGGTGGGGTTAAACAGTATCACTAGGTTCAATGTTTTTTCAGTACTACGGTGCGAAAAATAATGAGATATTCTAACGTTTAATACCCATAGTGCTTTTAATACTTTCCTAACACTGTGAGGATACGCTGTTAGACCCCAAGCCTCTAATGCTGCAGCCTAATGGCTGTCTAGCTTACCTTTCCCTTCCACAACTCATTCCTTACTTACAATCATCATTTTCAGCTGTCAGTAATGTACAGCATGTGACAACATGCAAATATAAATCTGTGAACATACAGTCCTATAATTCATTGTGTATATGTTTTCAAAACACATTGTAATGAATCTCTTTCTTGCATGACAAGACTGAAGGTCATGATGTATGACAGGATACATATAGATCCTAGGGGCCTCCAAAATATGACCTCTCACTCACCTGACACTCACACACACCTCTAAATAGCCCTGACTGTGAGCAGCAGAGGGTGCCTCAGGAACTCGGTGACATTTTCTGCCTGATGCTAACCCTGCGTGATCTCACAGGCGCAGACGTGCATGCGCTCTATTTCTTTCCTGTCTCTCCCTCATCACAATTTAGCCGTATTAGTGTCTGATCTTATTTTACGCTGTAAATATCACATGTAGCTATTTGAAAAGGACAACACTCTGCCTACCTAAATATCTGTAATACTTGCATGTGCCCAAATATGCAAACACGTGGGATTCGTATTCATTTTCTCTGTGCAGATTTGTGACAAACCCACTGGAGCTCTAATCACGATTTCAACACTTCTCCAGGCTGCGGTATCTGCAGGCCTGTTTACCCTGATCTGTGAGCAGTTTTAAAAGTATCAGCCTGTTCTTAAGCTCAGGATGCAGGGGAGATCATAGAGATAAGAGAGGAGAACTAAATCCTGTCGCCATTGTAACCCCTCAACACCGTATTTACATTTAAACAAATCGGAGCAGTCGTTCCTGTTCTCAAGCCGTTCCTGCATTAGCATGTAAATGGCAGTTTAAAAGCTAATGAAACTTCAGAGAGCAGCCCAAAGCCAGGTTAAGACGATAACATCGCGTCCTTAGTGAGCCGTTTGACGCGGGGACGATTATGTACCTAAGAGTATATCTCTGAAAGAGTTGCTCGAGTAATTAAATATAATTACACAATTGATTAAAAAAATAATCCACCACCATATCCATGAGCTTAGCTAAAGTTAGCTAATTGGTTCATGGTAGAAATCATGTGTTTATTGATTGCGGTGTATTAAATTGCAAGCTCTATTTATTCGGAGTCTAATTGAGTTTACGTTTTAAACGTTAAGGACAAAATCGATGAATGTAACTAAGAGGCAGTCATGTTTTATTTAAAAGGCCATTTAAAGGCTGTATTGGGATTATAATGGACTCCGGGAAGGAGACGCACGTCCTCTGTTGATTTGAAATGATAAAATATTTAGGAGTTATAATTCCTACATCACCTGAATCGCTGTAATAAACGATTATCATGATCATTTTAGCTGTTAACATGCGGCTGTGTTAGTGAGGTTAGGATTAACATACGGCTTCGCTTTAAGAGGAGGCATGTTTATCTAGAATTATAATGCAATAATGTAACTAGCACAAGTGTGTGTGTGTGTGTGTGTGTGTGTGTGTGTGTGTGTGTGTGTGTCTGGTGAGACAACAGTTTCCAGTTCCTCTCACGGAGGTTAAAGGTTATCAGTGTCCTCTTACAGTTAGGAGCACACACACTCAACACCCTCTTAACACACACTACAGCTAAATTGTTAAAGGGGGCCAGGTTGCTATTTTCATGTTCTTGTTTCTCCCTATCTCCAAAGCACGCACACACCTCACACACACACACACACACACAGACAGTTATGGAAATCAGCTCAACACAAGACATGCACCAACAGGCCCTCACCTCCATGCTCCTGCCCAGCCCCCAAACCCAACCATTCTGCAGGTGCACCGGGGATTCACAATCACTACGCACACACCTTAACACCTTACACACACACAATGGTATTTCCTGTTGGGTCGATTCTACTTGTTCCACATAGGAGGC
The DNA here is from genome assembly GCA_028564905.1 of Leptodoras praelongus. Taxonomy (NCBI): domain Eukaryota; kingdom Metazoa; phylum Chordata; class Actinopteri; order Siluriformes; family Doradidae; genus Leptodoras; species Leptodoras praelongus. The sequence continues at coordinate 6,287,348 of JAOTRJ010000045.1, read as the reverse complement.
AAGGCATTTCACAGTAGAGTAGTGCTGGAGGGTGAGTAAGCAAACTGGCTGCGTACGGAGCCCGGTGGAGGTGAACAAGAAGAACAAGTGGAAGAAAGTGCCAGAGGCTAAGGGGACTGATGAAGAGATAAAGAACGGGAAAGGTGTGAAATGGGTCAGAGCACTGGTCATCGACTGGTGGACCCAGCAAAATACTGCAGCAGACAGACCTGACATAAAAGTATGAAACTGGCCGTAGTTCAGCGTCTCCGTATAATAATTATTTTTTTTGGCTTCTGTAGCAGATTCTCTGATGTGGCCAATCAGGTGCATTTGTGTAAATGATTTAGCTGAAGGCAACTCATCAGTCCACAGTCTAGCTTCGGGGTTAGAGACACTAGGTCAGAAAAGGGGAATGTTTTCATCGATTTTTTTTTTACTGAAAATATGGCTTGTTAGAAAAATCAGCAATGAAATCAGGATGTGTGAAAATTGCACAAACGGAGACGCAGTTATTTTTCCTACATGAGACAAAATCTCAGTCTGTCGATAGTCAAAAATAGCAACACTAAAAGACAACATAATCACTCCAAACTGAAACTTGTTAAGCTTTAAAAGGTAAAGGTATTCATACAGAGCTGTATAAGACAGGAATTTTATGCAAGTGGATCTTTACAAATTTTACTCGAATCCCCGGGTGCAGAGATTGGCTGGAAATGGGGTGAATTAGAGAATAAAAAGGAATAAATGAGAGGTTTTTTTAATGCAAAACAGCATATACTGATTTTACATTAGTTTAAACGAGCATTTTTTAAACTGCAGTCATCTGTTTCCATTTGATTATAGCAAATTAATTATTTCTCAACAATCCAAACGAAAGGGGGAAATGACAGGGAAAGCAGCGCAGCAGCTCTGCATATAGGATTGTTATCACATAACTCATAAATCAAACCAATAATACACAGCAATAAAGCGGTGCAGCGGCAGGATATAATCACTGGATTAATTAGGAGACAAAAACATTTCCTGGTTTAATTTTAATAATGTTACTATCAGTGTTTGGCTTGGAAAGTACAACGCGCTAAAAACATAAACAGAAAACGTTTGCCGAGGATCGGACGCTTCTTTTCTGCACCACTATCTTTAGACGTTGTTGTGAAATGTGGAGATTAGCTGAGACATAACAACGTAACGTTGATAAGAAATGAGCTGATATAAATCTGACACAAAGTACTCTGCAGATCATGTGTATTTGTCTGCAGATCGTGTGTATTTGTCGAGAGGCCCAGCAAGAGAAAACATGGATACAAGTTGCAATATATTTTCAAATATTATAATAATAATAAAAATAATATTCATAATTATAATATATTTCTAGTCATAAATATTAAACAAAGATTTTACATTACATTAAATGTATAGAAAATTATAATAATATATATTTTTTTATATTAATAAATAAATATAAATGTACATTTTAATGCTGATGTTTTTTTTTCATTAGATTTATTAATATAAATTGGAGAAAACATTTACGTGTGTTTGAAATACATACGTTATAACGTTCAGGGAGGCTGAAAAGTACATTTTGCCGAATGTAGTGTAATTAACACAGCGTATCTTCACTGGCCAATGAAAAAAAAAATGTCCAACATTTTTTGGCAGCTTTACAGAAAAAGGCAAAAATGTTCTTTCATTTTGCAAATAGTTGATTGTAAGTCATTTTGGATCAGGTCCATTTATCATGAAATGCTCACATGACATTAAGGACAGCTGCTGTGTTCGAATAATTAAGAAAAAGAAAATAAAAAAAAAAGGAGGTAAGAGGAGTTTTTTGGACAGCGACGATATGAAACTGCAAAAAGTTCCATACAAAATGATGGGAAGTTGTAAACCTTTAGAACGTACACTTGTTGAAGAAATAAATGAGAACCAGGACGGAAAGAAGAAAAGTGAAAACAGAAACGATGGAGAGGAGGAATGGTGTGGTAGTGATGTTTACATGGTCACGCTAGACACTACAGAGAAAACTTCCATTCATGTTTTCATCCCTCTAGCTCTCTCTCTCTCTCTCTCTCTCTCTCTTTAACGCGCTTTCCTTTTTCTGTCTTTTACACACACGTGTGCATTCAGCCTGGAACTAGACGAATTTTCATTTTTCTCTCACTCATTCACACACAGTCTACAGCAATATCAACACATCCACGGGGCGTTCCATTATACGCTATTGTCAGCCTTATAAACAGAGTTTGAAAAGTTGCAGAAAGCTTTCCAGTGTGAGCGTAATTACAGCAATTTTAGCTCATGATTGAACAACTGTCAAGCAATGATTTCTAATGAGTCCGCTGAAGGTTAAGCAAGCACTCTGCAAATAATTAGCGAATGTTCTGAGCAAGCTCTAAAACATATCTAAAGTGCACACGCGTGTCCAATCGCACAACTTGAAACAGAGGGACACATGCACCGCATCGGCACTGGACGTCCAAAGCAAAACCATGAAGATATGTATCTAAAGTACATGCCGCAAGGCCGCTTGGAAGCGGACTATAATAATACAAACCGCGTGTGTGTATGTGTGTGTGTGTGTGTGTGTTTTCAGAAAAATGCAGTAAATCTAATAGGCCACATAAAGCCTTTACTCAGGCCTCAAAGAAAAGATTAAAGTAAAATTATTGCTTAGCCTTCATTGTGTTTACAATAATTATGCACGGGAAAATGCACGTCTTCAAACTCGTCCCATCACCCTAAACATTCAATGTGTCTCTCTCTTCAGCCCCCACCGCACCCCACCCCTTCTCTCTCTATCTCTCCTCCTCTCACTGCAACAATGCCTGTATTCATTCGGCCACACTTTGAAACATGGATTGGGGGGATGGAGGGGCCAGAGGTGACAGAGGAGTGTGTGTGTGTGTGTGTGTGTGTGTGTGTGTGCCCGGATCTTTTATGAGGGCAGAAACATCATTTTGTCAAACTCTCCCGACGCCCTTCCACGACCCTGACGGCCCAAGAAAAGAAGCAAGTGTTAGTTTCAGTATGGCCCCCTACCTCTGCTGACCCTCATCCTTCTCTCTGTCTCTCTCTCCTTCATCAAATGCCTCCTCCACCTTCATTCCTCTCTCTTTCCACCCCCCACCCCGTTCTCCCCTTTCTCCCATTCTTCACTCTTGCATTACAAAGATTCCTCACGGGCAACTCGAGCCAGGTCCAAAAGTCAGTCCGGCGCACAGGTGCGTAGAGGTGGACCTCTGGAAGTGTGTGTGTGTGTGTGTGTGTCTGGGATAAGGAGCCATGAGTAGGTTCAAACTAATTACAGAAATAACAGGACCTAGTATTACAGGGCTTAAAAGCTCCAGTGTTTATATTCACATTAGGTCATAATACAGAGTTTGTCTATACAGACTGATGGCTGCCTGCGGAAAAGGAGCGCGGACACAGCCATTTAACCAGAAGGTACAGAAAGCGTGTCGGTGATCCAGAAAAAAAAAGTCATATTTAATCTTCTGGAAGCTGAGGTTTGGAAGAGCAGACCACAACCACTAGAGCTTCACAACCCCAACCAGACAGTTACAGCTTCATGTCTGGTCCTAATTCACCACAGCAATACGATTAGACATCAAACACCTACAGGCTTTACTGTCTCTACCTGAGGTTCTTTTTATAGTTTCTATATTTTCTTCCTCCCTCTTTTTTCTTTGGTTGAGGCAGGTTAAGCATACAAATCGTATCTCCTGTTTTCTAACTGGTTCAGTGAGAAAGCAGTAAAACTTACATGTACGGTTTAAAACCGATTAGAACATGACAGCGATGACACCGTAAAAGCAGCGTCGTCACCATTATTAATAACATCACCGTTAATTCTCACGTGGAAGACGCACTTTGATCGGTTTGGATTTGGTTAAACGGCTCATAACATAGCAACGACACGACTGCTGAAAAGTCTCGATGAGAACGGGTTTGTCTATTTCAACAATAACGACAAGAATTAAAACACAACAAAAACTATGATTCAATTCGATTAACACAATACGGATGTTATCCATTTATTAAAATCCTCTGTGACGTCCTGCTGTGTTTGTGCCACGGAATCATAGCGCTGGTATGTGGTTTTGAGAACCAGATTCATTCATGCATTCAGTAATCTGGACCCTAGCCCAGGATCACATGGTACAAACCAGACTACGCTTTGTGCTTTTTTTTTTTCAATCCCATGTTTCAGTGTTTGCTATTCATACCACATATCATACACACATCCCCAGCCAGGATCAAGTAGGCCTGTTAGCTATTAATTCAATAAAACACAGTGAAAAAGTTTGCTACTGGACCAAAAGCCAATGGAAAAAAGCTCAGTTCTAGAACAGTGCAGTGTTAAAAGGCCCAGTGAGCTGAACAACACTGACCTGATTTACACCATACACCATGCAAGCCAAACGAGAGACCTGAGACATGGAAAGTACTTCTTTCTCTCCATGACACACAACTGGGTCAATAACATCATACTACACAATGGAATAAACATAATGATTATGTACAATAATGTCATGTAGCATTATAAATAATTGAGTCTGGACCTCATTTTAATTTGTAATCATAGCCATGGGGGAGTGACTTACCCGTACATTCACATGTGGAACTGATGTAACTTGGAATTTGTATGCACGGACCATTTCATATGTGGCCGATTATCGCGATTTCAGTGGACAAACTTATGAATTCTGATCATTATGATGAAGAAAATGAGTCAGACCGGCTGAAAGAGAGACTGTGTGTGTGTAAGAGGGAGAAAGTTCGAGAGAGGGAGAGAGATAGAGAAAGAAAGAGTGAGAGAGAGAGGCCTCTAACTAGGCATACAAGGTTGAAATAAAGTCAAAGAAAGCTGGAAGTGATGCTGGAATGTTTGCGGTGAGAAGAACGGCAGGAGTAATAGTTTCCATATGGAGAAAGAGAGAGAGAGAGAGAGAGATGGAGAGTGAGCGAGAATAAGAAATCAGTGTGTGAGACAGAAAGGAACAGTGAGTGAAAAAAAGGAAAAGAGGCTGACTGAAGACAGACTAAAAGAAAGCAAACAAAAATTGATAAATGAGATTTTTAAAGAGGAACGCAAGTATGCATATGCAAAAGGAAGGTGGGCTGAGATAAAAGCCTGCTGTGTATATGTTCCTGTGTGAGTGTGTGTGTGTGTGAGAGAAGAGAGTGGCGCGGTGGGACTCTGAAGGTAAGAGTGTCCTTGCCCATGCTGCCGCACTGCCCCCTGCTCCAGATTGCTGCAGCGACGGTGTCACATCCTCTCCATATCACTCCTGCTGTAACCATGTGACACAGAACACACACAAAAACACCAGAAGAGCTGGCCTTTTCCTCTGTGTTTGTCCATGACCCGAACCGTACTCAAGAGTTTAACACCAATCGAATCTGAAACCTATCCTAATGAACTTACTTTTTTGGCTATTGCAGTCAAGCTAAAATATGAAATCAGTATCAATCTTTTTCTTTTTTTTTTTTTTTTTTACTCCCATTTCCTTTGTCTGGCAGCCACTCACTCCCTTTTCCTGCATATTATTCTCTCCAAGCTGAGGGATCTGTCAGTACCAGGGCTATATATTCTCACTGCCGGACTAAAAATTACAGCCTGTGTGTGTGAATGATTTGCACTGCAGTTAATTAGAGCCATAAAGCCACTTTGGAAAGGTAAGGATCAGACAAAAATGAGAGAGGCCTGGTGGACACACATACACACACACACATACCGTCTCGCTCCATGTGAATTCAAGGGGAGTGCAGTACATTTAGAGGCTAAAGTGCCTCTTACAGCTCAGCTGGTATTTGACCGTTAGCCCCCATGTCAGTCGGTGTGTGTGTGCATTATAACGTGTATCTCGGTGTGTGTGTGTGTGCGTGTATTTGGTGTGTGTAAGCCTGAGAGTACCTCAAGGGAGCTGGCACCAGGTTAAACTCACTCTCTCAAACTTAACAGTCTGATTAGAAGAGGTTACAGGGGGCCAGCGCGGGCTCAGGGCCGCATACTGAGTCACTCCACAGGGATCAGCTAGAAAGCGCGAGCATCACCTTGACGTCCATAAGCTTCACCTCACAATCTTACTGAGGACCTTCTGCCCTGAGGGAGCCGAGAACATCCGCCAGACCCATAAACACCCATACAGAGGTGCTCCAGATGGTTTTGGGGTCCAGACGAATTACTGGCACAAAAAAAAAACAACTCAACGCTCTAGCTGTCAGTCTGGGATGCACCGAACAGAAATATTGGCCGTGATATAATCTCAAAGGCACTTTATCACTCACATGAAGGACACATTATCAGTTATTGTCCTGAACACAGAGTTCCGCCTTGACTTTCTACTTGCAGATCGTTCCTAATGACTTAAAATAAAAGATGAACAGAATTACACACCTAAAGGCCGGATGCAGTTTTATTGCTTTCCCTATTAAACCCAGAGGCCATTCAGCTATCTAAACTGTGTTCCCAGGGGTGGCGCTGCTTCTTAAACTGGGGTCTGTGATTATATTATCACTCCAAATGTCAGTAACAGTCAGCCACTCTCTAGTTGTTCGAGTGTTAAAGTTGTAATTTAGCTATTATAATTATAAGCCCTAGTGACAGGTCAGTTGAACTGAATGGGTTTCATCTTAAATTCACTAATTAAAAAAATTTCAATTATGTCAATTTGAAAATACACTGCTGGTCAGAAGCTTTTGAACACGATGAGCTCCTTATCTTCTTGAGTTCTTTCTGATTAGATTATATGTAAACTTGTCCCAATAAAATAGGACTTTTTAACATTTTTCAATTGATTTGTGTCTATTCTTTGTTTCCAATTTTAGGGTATTTAAAATGAGTTCATTTAAACAACAAGGCTAAAATACAGGGTGCAAATGCTTCTAACTCACACTGTAATTGCAGTTTTAATAAAACTCAAACAATTCTTAAACAGTTTCTAAAATCCATTTCAACACCCTGTACCTGATTTGAATTCTGAAGTTCAGAAATAAAAAACTTGGTTTGATAAATAAATCATGATGATACAAATCTGTCTTATGTACATAACAGTTGAATAGCTTGAACAGATTATTTTCCTAAAATAAGAATGCACTGATGTCATAAGGGGATGTCTGGTATTTTTCACCCTGACAGCGTTCTGTGGCAACTAAAGAAAAAGATTAAGAATCTCTGACCTAACAGGTAAATTAACACTAAGTCTAAGAATATAATCGTGTTTGGAGTGAAGCCATGCAAATAGTGCTTTCATGGTCTAAATCAACATTAATAAACCATTACAGAATAACCACAAAATGATAAGCGGTCAGGCTCCTGGTCTGTACTATCTCTGTGCAGAGATCGGGAAGCAGAGTAGGCCCAGAGGAGAACCATTGAGCACTGTAGCATGTGTGTGTGTGTATGTTTTGGAGCTGCAAGCCTCCTGGAGTGACGACAGGCAGTTATTCCACACCCCGAGGCTCTGCGTCCACAGCTCTACCAAACGCCTTCACAAATCAGCCGAGCTGAGCCTGCACACGCATCTGAAAGTGGTTTCAGGCCTTTAACTCTCGGCATCTCTCTTTGTTCTCTAAACCCACTTGCTCGGGCCCATCGTTCCTTCCTCCCCACCGACCCTCTCTCTCGCTCTCTCGCTCTCTCTCTCTATGGTGGGGTTATTGTGGTCAGGTTGCAGTCCCAGTAGGCCTATGGGGTCACGTTGCCCTGTGGTAAAATCAACAGCTAGCCACAGACAGAGAGAGAGAGAGTGAGAGAGAGAGGTGTCTGTGAAAGCAGGCCAGACAAGTATAGAGAAAGACAGACACTCACACAGAGAGAGAGAGAGAGAGAGAGAGAGAGACTGCGGTCTGAAACAGCAACACCTCTGCTTCTCACCCCCGTCAGGATATTGAACGGCGTCATGCCAATTTCTGCTCTCCTGGCTGCCAGAGTCTGTGCGTATGAATATAGTGTGCATGCCTTATTTAACTCCCTTGAAATACACCCTCTGTAGTTTCTCTAAAATTTACAGTTCACACCAGGTACCAATTCATAAGAGTTTAAAGCCACTAAGCTCTCTGCGCATTCTGAACTTACTCCAAGGTCTGAAGCCAATGGAATCAGTGCCTTTGAATTGGTCCTCGCAGGAGCACTTCCTGTCTGCTGAATGAGTGACAGCTGTGAGTTTGACGGATAGGTCTCTGGCGAGAGATAACTCGAGGGGTTTTGGAGTGGACTGGAGCGGAGTGACAGACCACAGGCACGATCAGGGCTACTCGCTCCTCTCATTAGCACTAGTGACGGATTGAAGGTAAATAAAATGAGGGAATAAATTAGGAAAGAAAAGACAAGGCGCACAGCAGGGGCAGAGATGAAACGTGGCGAATTTTTAATAAGGTGGCAGTGTGCAATGCCGCAAGTGTCTCATGAGCGGATGCCAGAATGACCACCTACTGTACTCACACACACACACACACACACACATTAATAAGATACATTTACTCTATTCAAAACACACAAATAGATATTGAGTTTTGCATGCACACTCATGCTAAACTGATTCCTCTAATCCCAAATGAAATGATAATCAGATATGAAAATCTAAAAATATCCCATTTCTCCCCTCTGCGTCAGTCAGTAGCACTAGCATCGATGCTGTGCATGGATGACATGAAACAATTTTTTTTCTGACTGTTGGCTAATTAATATTCAGTTCATATTCACAGCATAAAATGTTCAAACTAACACGCTTACCATGTTAACTGACTGAGTGACATGACCTAAAAGAGAGTTGAAATAGAGAGGACAGAATAAAGAAAAGGCAGAAATAAGTGGCAGATGTGGAAAAGAGAGACTAAAACTTAATGCGTGCCAGAATGGATCCTTAAGTTGGATAGGAAGCAGCTAGCGTGAAGTGAGAATGAAGGAAGAAATCTAAAAAAAGAAAAGAAAAGAAAGAAAGAATAAACGCTCTCCAACTTAAAAAAGGGGACTATAAAAGAGCAAACAGGAGGGGGAGACAGGATGAAAAAACAGAAAGAAAGAAAGCTGGAGAGAGGGATGAACAGAGAGATGTCCCGCAGAGTTAAGCCAGGTGTCTGTAGCAGAAAGGGAACGAGAGAGAGTAGAAAAGAGCGCCACGGAACGAAGAGGGGGGAGAGAGAGAGAATAATTAGTGTGACCCCCAACAGAGGAGACTGGCAGGTGAATACACAGAGAGGGAGAAAGTATGAAAGGACACGGGATGGAGTGAGAGGTCGGACGTGAGAGTGCTGAGGAGAAACGTGATGAAGAATGATAAGCAAAAAGAGGTGATGAGAGGTGAGGGGGCAGAAGGGAGTGAGAGAGCATGGAAAATGTCTTTTGTCGTCCTTTAAAAAGGTGGGGGAAAAAAGTCGAAAAGAAACGGGGAGGTTAGAAATAAATGCATATTCCTCAGAACCTCATGTCTTTCAGCTGACAATAGGCATTAATCCTCCATCAGCGCAGCTCAATACCTTAAAATACCCTAATGATCCCAACAGTAACTTAGTAAACCTTAACTCTCAGAACTATCATATCGGTAGTAATATCATACTTTCTGTCTGTTAGTACTCCTCTAATACTAAAAAAAAAATCTTAGTTATATCTCTACAGCCAGTATCTCTGAATATACACGACTAGCTTCCTGTGATCCCTAAAGCTAGCTGGCTAGTTTACTAACACTAAACCAGCTCACACTCATCACAGGCGAGATTTCGGTTTCACTCACTGTTTGCTCTGTCAAATATCATTATATTTGAGTTTACCCAAATTTAGCCAAGTACTGAATCAACCAAACAATGCTTGTAACAATGCCAGTAACTTACACTAAGTTAGCTAGCTAGCATCGCATGCAGCTTCTGAGGTAAAAAGATTCCAGTAATCATCCTCTGATAATCTGCATACCAGGTGTGAGAGTTTCAAGTCGTTGAGATCATTTTATGAGATAAATTGAGTTCATACGTGACGCCTCGTTGAAAAAAAAGGTAAATCAAAACAAAAACAAAGTAAACAGGGCTAGGTGATATGACAACATGCCCAACACTGATACTGTGATTCTACTTTTACTAAATGAATAAAAGACATTAAATCAGAATGTATTAATATTTATCAATAATGCATTAAAAAACATATTATATTTATGAATACGTCTATTGTGATGAGTTTTTTTTTTCCATTGCCCACCTGTAATGAGAATTTCTGCTTAACCCAAATTGACACAAATGGCAGAAAAAAATACACACATTTAACTTCAAACTTGAACGCAATTTGCGATCAAATCAGCCTTTTTGTGCGTCTGATTATCATTCTCTTGGGAAACGAGTTATATTAAAGGGGCTAAATATGCTCTGGGTGCTCTAAACATGGCCACCGTTCTCCAGTTCAGCTCCAGTAGGTCTGCTCTCAGTTCCACAAAATCTGTAGTGCTGAGCCACAGGTGCCTGTGGGTTTCACATTACACTCGGCTCATTGGATCCTGCAGCTCTGTGTGCATTTGTGTACGTGACTGTGTGTGTGTGTGTGTGTGTATGTGTGCGTGTGTGTGTGTCTCAGGCAACACTCATACAAGCATAGCTGCCAGAGAGGGAGAGGTGGCAAACCTGGCAGTATCCCTTGAATACCAGTCTGGAGGGCTGTGTGAGGGCCCTCGTTCAACAAAAACATCACATGTCCTTCTGGAGCTGAATCAGACACACACACACACTAACATACCCACACACACACACTAACATACCCACAGACAGTCTGTATAGACACAAATACACTGGAATACCTAGAACCAAATAGGAACTTGGAAAATGGCCAGCAATTACACTTTCTCAGAAGCACTGTCTAAACACACAACCACACCCCCCTCACACACACACACACACACAGACATACAGACATGCAAAACACAAAGCATTGTGGAGCAAACAGGCTTGGAAGCGACTGACCTTTCACTTTCACATCGTCATCTGTGTTTAAAGTAGCGCATCTCCCTTGCAATTAATCAAGACTTCTTATTCATTATCTCCGCTTTGGGGCTGTTAATTAACACATCGATTCAGACAGAACACAGTACGTCCACCCTCTTTCCCCCCTCCCCGTACCCGGGCCACACCATCACAACGCCTCAGTGCACACACACAAAAGTCCCCACAAAAGTTTGTGTTCACTGTCTTTCTTCACCACACGCTGCTGGAGGTTAAAACGCTGCTTTTTATTTCGCACTGGTTAAAAGTATGGGCGGCCATTAAGCAGCGCAAACATTGTACAGATACACAGATGTACATCTGGGGAATTATGATTTGTATAATATCTCCATTCCTTGACAGCAGTAATAATTCTTTGACATTACACACGGCCTTGGTGGAAATCATATTTTAACTTCTGACTCATTTTGCAGTTTCTCTAATAGATGTCACCACCGGGATTAGGCAACGGAAACCGATCGTAGATCAGGGAGATCGGGCGAAATGCAATTCAAATAGCGGAATATTTTACGTAAAAGTCTGAATCGGAGAAGGGAAATTATTCACTTGACACGCCTAGCATGAGAACAGACATATTTATAGCCTCTGTATGGCTGTATCTTTAAGTGCCGCTGCCACGGAGGAACGAGTGCGCTGTGAAATACCGCCCCCATGGCACGCTCGCTCTGACAGATGCACTGCACAATTATGTCCCCCTCGCAACAAGAGCTGTAATCTCTGTCACCCGTCCTTCCATTAACGCTTTCCCCCTTCTGCCTTTCTCTCAGAGCCTCTCTCTCTACCTCTCTCTCTCGCCCTTTTTGTTGTTTCTCAGAGCAAGTGCTTCCACATTTCACCCCCTCCCGCTGCTCTACAGGGCCCAATCTTCTCACAGGGGGGAGAGAGCGAGAGACAAGTAGATATGGGAGGAAAGAGAATGGGGTACGAATGTGTGAGAGAGGGAGCTCGAGAGGCTCTGACATTAACAAGATTGCTTGTTAAATAGAGTGGGAGAGAGGGAGAGAGGGAGAGAATACGAGAAAGATATGAAGGTGGAGAATGAGGCGGCTGTAATTGGTAGCTTTGTGAAAAGGTTTCCATCTGTGAGTCTGCGTTTGTGTGTGTGTGTGTGTGTGTGTGTGTGTGTGTGTGTGTGTGTGTGTGTGTGCACACGAGTGTGTGTCTGTGTGTTTAAGGAAGACGAGCCTGAGGTCTGGGACTGTTTCAATGACCAGCAGGTCACATACACCTTTCAGTCACAAGAGTGAAATTTCACATATGACAAACATAGCCACACACGAAATTTAACACAAATTCCAATCGGAGTGTGGACGAGCTGATAAGCCATCAAGCTCCGAAATGTCAAACTGAATCAAGCAAGCCCTTTTAAAACTCCAAATTGAAGCATAAGCAGTTAACAAAAAGCACAAGTAGGACAATCAGCTATTTAATTGAATTATTCAAACCATATTACGGAGACTGCGTGTGGCAGGCTACTTGTATGTGTGTGTATGTGTGTGTGTGTGTGTGTGCGTGTGTAATTCTACATAATCCCATCACTGTGGGACTCTCCTCTCCTCACAGTGCCAGACATAGCAACACATTGCCAATGATAGGAGCTCAGTCCAACCACACACACACACACAGACACACGGTGAATTTAAGCATGAGGATAAAGTGCCTAAATGATTATTCCAGTGCCTTAAATGTCATAAACACATCTTAGCGGCTCAACTGCATAATAAAAAAAAATCCCAAACACTGAAATAATGTGTGATATTTTTATGGCAGAGAGAGGGGGAGAGAGCGAAAGAGAGAGTGAGACTGAAAAAAACCATTTAACACAAAGAAACAGGGATGGTTTGCCATCATGTGTCACTATAAAATGACAGCATGACACACTATTGGCATTCAGGATTATCTCTCCATCCTACTTTCCCTTCTTTCTTCACCATTTTCTTTATTACTTTCTTCTTTTTTTCTTTTATGCAGACCAGAACTATAGAGCAGCAGCCTGCCAGGCCTTATGGAGCTCGGCACTCTCGCTCTCTGCATGAAATGTAATTAATAACACAGGAATCTCCATCCATCTTTCCAGCCGTCTCTGTTCCAGGCTGAAGGGTTAAAAATTCCCACCGGAGCTGTGTGCGACTGAGAAAAGTACAACAGATCGGGCTAATCAAATTTCTCGCATCTGACTATGGCTTTGTATGTCTGAATGAGTGAGAGTGTGTAGACACTGCGTGTGTGTGGGGGGGGGCGGGGGGACAGACAGCAAAGGAAGGAGAAATGTATATACATGGGAATGCTCTTAGTTCAACCATTAGCAGAGTCTATTAAAACATTGCATTCCAATTTCAAGTACTTAAGAGGATTCAGTTTGTGATGTCAGCCTGAACATTAGCAATCAATCTGTTACACACACACACACAAATATATATATATATATATATATATATATATAAATCATGAGGAGATAAAATCATGAACCATGAAATAATGACGAGACTTTATCCACATAATTAAAAAAGATCATGTCATCTTAAAATCTTATTATAAAATAGGACTTTTATTATTATATATTATTTGATATATATTGTTTTGTATTATTATTATTATTATTATTATATAATTTTCATATATCATATATAATATTACAACACTACAAGTAATTCAAATTCAACCAGTGAAAATCATTCTGACTTTCATACAGAGAGAGAGTGTGTGTGTGTGTATGTGTGTGTATTATCATCACACATTGTATTATTATATAACATATTCTGCTTTATAACACTATTATTACTATTATTATTATTATTATTATTATTTTGCTATCATATATAATTTTAGTACAAGTAAAGTACAAGTAATTGAAATTCAACCAGTGAAAATCATTCTGACTTTCATACAGAGAGAGAGTGTGTGTGTGTTTGTGTTATTATTATTATTATTATTATTATTATTATTTTGCTATCATATATAATATTACAAAAGTACAAGTAGTTTTCAACCAGTGAAAATCATTCTGACTTTCATACAAAGAGAGAGAGAGAGAGAGAGAGAGAGAGAGAGTGTGAATGTGTGTGTGTAAATGAGAAGAAGAGAGCCAGGGAGAGAGAACGGAAAGGTGTTGTCTCATAACTTGTCATTCTAATGAACCCACTCACTCACACTCTCTCTCTCTCTTTCAGTTCTGAATGTGTATTTAATCAGGACATCAATCTCATGTGTGGGGGAGTAGCGGAGAAACAAATCCAATATGAAGTGTACATGATAATAGATTTTGAGAAAAAAAAAAAAAAGGAAAAAAGGGTAGATATCAGAGATAACTCGTTTGTCATCTAACCTCCGCCCACCTCCCCCTGCCCTCCTTCTCTTTTGCACACATGACTAAAATAGCACATTGTGATTATAGCGCTAAGTACTGTAATGGAGATATGCTGTGTAACACACCGTATATTAAATCAACCTAGTGAGGACATAATACCGGTTAAAGACCACCCTAAACTTCAGTCAGATCAGTCAGACGACATTACCAGATCTCAACAAAAATGTTGTGCTTTATTAAATAACCAGAATGAAATTTTCAAATCCCTCTGCTGCCTGGAAGATGAATTACATTTGCTAAGAAAACACCAGCACTAACTGGACTTCCCTCTCCTGATTGACCCTGACCCCTGTTTTGAAACGAGATATGCTGTTGCAAAGTGGATTTTAAGAAAACGATTCGGGGCTGAGCAGCTTTATGTTAGCCAACACCAAGAATTAGTGTTTTTTTTTTTTTAAACTGTTGAAATGACATAATTATTGTAGGTGTATGAACGCAATTTAACATTAAAATCTGCACTGTTAAAAGCATTCATTTGCATATTGTAGGCTGCTGTGGTATCAGTAACGCAAAGGTCAGAACTGCTATAATGATTAACAAAAGGCTCTAATTTAAAATAGCACAGAGTGAGGAGAGAGAGAGAGACGGATGCAGGAGGAATGATAAGAAAGAGGAATGTGGAGATGCAGGTGAAAAGTTGGTTTGTATAAAAACGGATTTTGTTATGTGTGTGTGTGTGTGTGTGTGTGTGTGTGTGTGTGAGCGTGTGATTTACGTATGTTTAACTCTCACTCTTGACATCTCAAGGACAAGGACAGTGGTCTTGCTGACGCTCGGTCCAGAAACAATTCTGGAGGAACGTAGCAAGTGAGGATTTTGCGCTTGTCTGAGAAAGCAACAAGATTACAGCCTAGAAGAAGAAGGAAAACAGATTAAACAGCAGAAAAAGAAAGAGTGACAGTCTAAAAGCGAGTGAGAGGAACAATGCGAATGAATAAAAATGAGGACAGAAAATCCGATGGAAGCAGCAGGGCCTGAGAGAACAGAAGGACGAGGTGAAACAGCAAAGTTTCAGTGACAGAGATGGGATGAAAGGCAGAAAAACCTGTGGAATAGGAAAAGCTGGAGAACTTCTGAGCCTTATAGAGGAGGCACAGCTGAAAAAAAAAAGACAGAGGGGGGGATGTGGGGAGGGAGTGCAGTTTTCTACACAGAGGAACAGAGGCTCCTAATCCCTGAACAGGCAGCTTTGTGGAGTGATTGACAGCAGAGTGCGCCACACTGGGCCACCGTTGAAGGGGGTACACGTGAGCAGTGCCAGGGGATAATCCACCCCACCGCTCACACCCCCGTAAGGCAGGGTCAAGTGGTACAGGCCATTTTCTGTTGTTTTCCCTCTCTCGCCTTTTGCACACTCCCATTCAGAAACAGCTTTCTTTGTTTTGTTTATGCTTTTTTTTGGTTTGCGAACGTCCCCCTTAATATGCTAGAATAAAGAGGATAAGTCTGGGTAAAGCAGACATGCACAGACACACGAACAAACCTCACACAGAGAGAGAGAGAGACAGGACGAGGGCCGGTCAATCTTCCGATTCGAATCTCACACCGGTCTTTTAGGAAGGTGCAGAGTAAAAACCAGAGCAGCAAAGCCGCTGTAACGCTGAGGAAAAGGTAGAGGTGTTTTTCTTAACAATCCGATCTTCCTCTCCAAAAGCAAGACCTGTCGTAAGAGAACACAAGGCCCAGAGAGAGACGTGTGTGTGTGTGTGCGTGAGAGTAAATGAGTGAGAGAAAGAGAGGTCCCTTCTGTAGGCTGTTTCTATTCCAAACATAAATGAAACTCAATATCTTAACATAGACAGAGAGCTGGCAAGACCTCTCAACAACAGAGCGGTATGAAGAGGACTATCTGAGTATATTAGATCTGTTTACAGATGGCCATGTGGAAAGGGAGAAAGAGAGCGAATGAGACAGAGAGAGAGAGAGAGAGAGAGGACTAGCAGAAACCGAACAACGTGTTCATTTTGCACAGACGGAACCTCAGATGTGCATTGATTGAGATTGATGTGCTTGACACATGAAACTGTATTGAGTTGCTCTCATTTTGAGGCGTGTGTGTGTGTGTGCACGTGTGTATGTTCAGAGTAAGTGGTTTAGTGAAAGCCTCAACATCATTAGTCGATTTGTGTGTGTGTGTGTGTGTGTGTGTGTGTGTGGTATGTGTTGGATGTTTAAACATTAACATGTGAGAATCTCATGATGTGGGATTACAGGAGGAACCTACTACAACCTTAGCAAGATGAGGTTGACACACACTCACACACACAGAGCAGCAAGGTAAACCTTAACGCATGCTACAGTGAGTCGAAATCACATACACATGCGTCAGACACTTTAATATTAAAACCTCAAAGCAAACACACGTTGAGAGTGCACAGAGCACGGGAAACTAGAAACATGTGGTGTCATTCCACGATGTAAACAAGAGGGCAAAAAAAAAAAGACCCACCATCTCTCTAACTCTGAAACAAACAAGGCTACTGCAGCCGAAAAACCATCAATACATGCTCACACAAACGCACACAATCAGAACCACACACATCCATCAAACAGACGCGAGCATTAGAACGCTGGGGACCGGGTTGGTGGCATTGCAGTGTCTTTGTGTCCCCAACACCCCACCTTCGCCCCCGCCCCCATCCGCACCCCACCCCACCATCCTGCACCCCCAAATCCCCCTCCAACTGGCATTCTTCGGGCCCCTTTTTCTTTCAGAAAAGAGGAAAAAGAAGAAAAAGAAAATGCACAAGTGAGAAAGAAAGAGACAGAAAAGAAAGAAAACCACTCCATCTGTTTTCTCTCCTGTGGTGCTGGAGCTCTGTAGCACATGCCCTCCAACAGAGTGAGTGAGAGAGAGAGAGAGAGAGAGAGAAAGGGAATGATGGAGATGGAGAGAGAGAGAGAGAGAGAGAGAGATGCAGGGGTGAAAAGAAAAGCAAGAAAAGCACAGGAGGTGAAAAGGAATAAAAAGGTAGGGAAGGAATGATTGATTTTCTGGTCGTTTAGATGGGAAGGAAAGAGAACGGCTCATAAGCAGGTTGAAATCTCGCAGACCTTCACAAGCGCTGCTAAATTACTTTGACACCACGTTGATAGGCAATCAGGCCTATTCAGTGTGGCTTTTGAAATAAGAATTATTCAGAGGGAAAAGGGGAGAGTGTGCGTGAGAGAGAGAGGGAGAGAGAGAGAGAGAGAGAGAGAGATGGTGGGACTGGTACTAAGCAGTCAAGCCACACAGAAAGAGCAGACAAAAAAGGAACAGTGAGGAAACACAGACAGCAATTTAAGACACACAAATGCACAGCATTGCCAACTCTGTAAGATAATAGACAGGGTGGAAAAGACGGAAGTAAACACACTCACAGGGGGGTTTCACATAAGGATAAGGAATCATGTGTTGTGATTGACTCAGGCAGACTGTAATCGCCAAAGTATGTGTGTGTGTGCGAGACGTGTTTCTGTGAGCTGCAAACTAGGGCCCTTTTGTCTGAAAGAAAGAGAGAAAAGGGGGCAAAGGTAGAAAAACTAGTGTTGCACTACTGAAGGAGAAAAGAGAGAGAGAGAAGGAGAGGGAGAGAGAGAGAGAGAGAGAGACAGAGAGATGGGGGGGTGAGCCTCTGAGGAAATTTAACCCCTGACATTGGACTCTATCCAACACTCAGAGCTATAACATTTTTTTCACTGCCGTGCATGTGCGTGTAACGCTTTTCACAGAAAGGAAAGAAAAAGAACAACAGCAATAAAAAAGAGAAAGAGTGAAACTCGAAGCAGGGTGCATTCTGATGTGTAGCACTGGGCTTCTGGGATGCATTTAACGAATCAGGAAAAGAAACCCTGAAGTGATATTAAAGCAGGAAGACGGCTGTGGGCCAAAGTCGAGCTGCAAGTCCTTACCACGAATGCAGCCCGTCTGCCAGAGCTCCTCCGCTCTCGCCTGCAGCACTCCATCCAAGAGTTCTCATTTCTACCAAAAGCAGTCCAACTCAGACAAAAAAAGCATTAGAATAATGATTCGCAGCTGCCTCTGTGAGCGATGGGGGCATTCTGAAAGCAAGTCAAGACTAGGCCTCATCCTGGTCCAGAGGCCGCGCATTTACTACTTCCCTTTCCGTAGACACTTAAAAGTCGTCAGCGATTTAAGCAGAAGTAGCTGAAGCTAGCTGTTTGGCACGATAACACTGAAACGAATACAGCCCTTTTGGTCAGGGGTCCCTCCAGCCCCAAGACACTAAGGCTGGAAGATCTGAGTGCTAGTGGATAGTGGAAGAGGCGGAGCTTTCAGAATTGGCAGGTGAGTAGAGACGCCTTCTTTTCCTGACTGGTTTTTGGTAGGGGTCCACCACCCTTAGATAGTGGGTGAGTTTTGTCCGCCGAGAAGATGCAGAGACCTTCCCTCCAAAATGATAACAGTGTTCTGGTGTAAGAATCGCTCACCGTACCTAAGATTTGACTTCTCTGAACTACTTAGCCACTTCCCAATTACACCCATTTAACAGCACTTAACGTGACTTCAGTCAAACTTTATACAGGAAAAAAGCAATCGATGACCGTCAGGAAACGTCGGCGCATCCAGAGATCGGATCTGATCTGCCACACGTGATGGATGCACTAAGCGGAGTGCGAGTGTTAGAGTTCTTGTTTTGGACAGGAACTGGGCCCTCGTCTTGTCAGCAGTATTGTGAGCATTTCATTCTGTTCTCTGTAAGAAGCCAAGCAGGAAGTCTACAGGGTCGTGATCCACTGACCATCTCTCATGCTCTGCAAGTGGGTCATGTCAAATCGCGGCCCCCCTAACTGACAATTAGGAGCTGTCTCTCTCACACACTGCCACAGAGTTCATTGGTCCCACTTGATTTACTCAGATGCTACAAAGACCAGTCTTGGCGCTGTCTTCTGGCAACACACACAGAAATCCACACCAAGCACAAACTCCCTGTCAAAGTATTTTTAGCACCGCCATTAACAATACCTAGTATCATGTTCTAGTCAAACGCAGGAGACACTTTATCACTGTAACAACGCTGCCAGACGCCTCTGAGCTGCGTACAGGAAGAGCTCAGCGTAAACGTCTGCGTGTTTCGAATAGACGCGCTGATATCCCTCATTCCGTCGCTAATCGTTTTTCCTTTTCTCTGTAATGAGCAGGGTTATGGCTTTCTTGTTGTAGGGGAGCAGGGAGATGTAAATAAAGCTGGTCTGGCTTCTTGTTTCAGACACACACACACACATACATGCTGAGCTCAGCACAAATAGACGTACAAACCCACCCCAAGGAGGCAGCAGCTGGGGGCCTGGAGTACCCATACTGCACAGCCTTACAATCAGGATTCCCACACTGGGTCATTACAGCAGTGAGCTGGAGATAAGCTCGGCTTGATATGGATCTTTATGATCAGGATGTTCACTCAGATCCCAGCAGAGGGGAGATAGCTCTCTCTTTCTCTCGTGCACACTACTGTCTGCCCCACTAATGACTCTTATCAGCAGGCCCTTTAAACTGTACATGATACAGAAGAGATATAGTGCTACAGAGCACAGGCAATTAGCACAAGTCGCTCCTGAGTGGAGTGAGCCTCCAGGTGGAGGAGTACCCACGGCACTATTTTGTCCTCCCCTTGAAGCCCTTAACTGCTAACTGCTTATTTTGGACAAAAAAAAAAAATGAAAATAAAATTAAAACATCACTGTGTGTCATGCAGGTCATAAAAATGTCTCAAAGAAGACACACTAAGCCTCGGAAAATAAGCTTATAAAATCAGTGTTCTACAGCATTTTATGGGAAATTAAATCATTTACATTTATGGCATTTGGCAGACACCCTTATCCAGAATGACTTACATTTATCTAATTTATACAACTGAGCAGTTGAGGGTTAAGGGGCCTTGCTCAAGGGCCCAACAGTAGCAGCTTGGTGGTGCTGGGGCTTGAACCCCCAACCTTCTATTCACTAACCCAACACCTTAACCATCGAGCCACCCCTGCCAACAGTTAAGCATTTGCACAGGGTCCGGAGTCAAATACCACAGACTATTCTGTGTTGAGTTTTTTTCAGTGTGCCAGAGACATAACCAATCAGCACTGAACCATATTTCCAACCCCACCCTGATCATTAATTCCCTAGAAGTAAGTACCATTTTTCAGCAAATTATCAAACTCTTTTGCGCCCGGTACTTGTAAACCAGCAGCTATTACAAAGGGCACCAAAGGGTCCAGTACCTATGGGCATAGAAAAGCCTTAAATCACCAAATCTAAGTCATGACCCTAGATTCCTTTCATATACCTGTCTGTCCGTGTGTCTTTGAAGTGTTGAGCTGGGATATGTCAAGGTTCAACGTAGCAATCCAATTGGCCAGAAAAGCAATTCACTCTAATATACAGCTCTCAGGAGTCAGTCATGCATAGCAGAAGCCTGATAATGGCTCTTAGGGATCAGCCAGCCAAACAGTGAAGAGATCAGTCAGTGAGGGCTTTGAGTCTGAACACTTTTACAGCCTCAGTCCTGCTCTACCACGCCTATCTCTTTAACATGAGAGCCCATCAAAACTATTTATCCCCTGCTCTACAGGCTGGCACGACTTCCCTGTGTCCAAAAATTCCCTTCCTGGGCAATCGCTCGAAACTTACTAAAGTACAGTGGCTCAGAGAGGCGAGAGACAGATGGAGGGGAAGAGAGCGACAGTAGGAGTGATGAGTCAATAAAGGAAAGGCTGAGGTGGACCACACTAATCTATAGTAATATGGCCGGTGTGTACTGGAGTGGGAAGAAGTTAGCTTCTGGCTAATCGACTGAAACTGTCCACTCAGCTTGGCGCTCATGAGCTACTGTGTAGAGGAGAGAGAAAGAGGAAGGGGGGGGGGGTCACATATAGCAGGGGAGGACAAGCAACGAAGGAAAAAAGAAATCCACAAGTGCACTCTGTGTGTGTATATCTGTGTGTTTGTGTGTGTGTGTGAGACACACACAGAGAGAGAGAGAGAGAGAGAGTTTGCAGCTGACCCGGGCTGGCCCGGAGGGCAGCAAAGTGGATGATCCTGATTAGCGGAGCGATCTGTGTGAACTAACCTAATGAAAGAAAGAACAGTCACTCTCACACACACACACACACACACACACACACACACTTTCATACAGGGCAGTGCAAGGGTATCCTGCCGATCAGTTATGTGACCTCAAAACCAAGATAGGATTAGCTATGAGAAAAGAAAAGATAAAAAAAGGACCCTGCATTAACATCTACAGCAGGTGGTTCAGAGGCTCCGGCCCCCTTTATGAGTGAACATTACTGCTGCACTGCGACATGAGGGCAAAAAAAATAAAACAGGATGACCACGGAATTCAGCTCCTCTCTTTTTACATGACTTCTGCTCATCCGAGTTTGCCTGTTACGGTTTGGGGGTGAAGAGGCCGGCTGTCTGGGGGTTGATGGCTAGCGGCTGCTAGGCACGCACTCAAGCAGAGACAAACAGCAAGGCGTTGAGAGACAATAAGCGGGACCACACACACACACAGACACACGCACACACGCTCTGGAGCAGCATGCAGCGAAGGTATACAAGGCCATGCCTCCAGGGTGTTCTCATGTCTACAGCTCTGCCCAGCGCAACACAAGTGGCAGAATGTTTACCACTTTGCATCAGTGTGTGTGGGAGTGCTTATAATAGATCATCTCCCACAGTCGCTTTAGAAATCTCATGATCTAGATCTGTGTGTATCTGTGTGTGTAGTGAGACAAGCATATAAAAGAGCTCATAAACGCACTCCTAGTTTTCCTCACTGGTTTCTAGCAGCCGTGTGTGTGTGTGTGTGTGTCTGTGTGTGTGACTGTAGGGCAGGCACACTGCAGCTATTCTGCCATATCAGCTGAGAGCCATTTTCACAGCTCCTGCCTCATAAAGCATCCAGCAGAGCCCCAACCACACACACACACACACACACTATTTTGCAGTACATGGGCCTCAGACTATATCCAGACTAATATGTTTTAGTTTTAAAATGCATCACTTTTCAGCTGGTTTCCATACGACTCCAGAGTTCTTGTGCTCCACCAGACCCCGTTTAGATTTAAAACTCGGCATTGTGTTGTAGTGCGAACGGGCAGAAATGCGGAGCTATCGGAACCAAAGACGCAGACACCCACGTTCTCCTGATGATTGGGTTTTATCGGTCACGACGCTCCTTCACTGATTCGTCACGCTCTTATCAGGTGACCCTTTTCCATAAGAACACAAACGGCATCAGCCTGGACTACCACTGGTGAATGCAACACGTGTAACGAATAAGAAGCACTGCTGACCTTGTTGTCTTTGCTAGCAGCTGTAATGCAGTTAAATTCTGCTGTTTGCAATGCTAGAACTGCATACATGCACAGGAGGCAAGCTATCATTTAAACGATCTGCAACCGTGTCCAGCAGATTCCTCTTTACACCGGTACGCACATTAGCAGCGTACGCGAATGGCCGCGTGATGTGTGCGCTCAACCACCTTAGTATGGACAAAGATTATTTCTCATACGGAGCTGAAACGCCGTCCGGATCGGCAGGTCGTTTTTGTTTTATAATGAAAACGTATTAACGTGAACGGCGTTAAACAATAGAAAAGCTGAAACATCACTATTTTCCAAACCCAAGTAAACCTACACAAAGAGTCATTATCCACATAGCAACACAAACAGCTTTTCTCTGTCCAGATTTAGACGACGCTACACACTGTTGCACTCTTTGCTTTCACAGACTAAAAAGCTAATTTGCCCTGACCATGATGCTTTAATAGAAATTGTCCTCAGTCCCCAAGCCACAATAGATCAACTCCAATACACTTCAGTTATACAAATTAATGGCTGCACAAACCCAAAGCTATATACAAGCACCAGAAATATGGCCTTCCAGTAAATCATTAAGCCACTCTAACATTAGTTTTATTGCCATTCTCTTTCCCAAATATAGTTGTTTTTTTTAATAATTGGCCCTAGTAACTTCTTGCATGCGCTTTCATTTTAACAGAAAAAACATGCTGGTTTGTGTTTTTATGTTGTCCAGATGATGATGTCCTTCTGGCAGTAACAAACACTACTGCATTTGAAATCTGACCCACTGACACTGTGGCTTGGTTTCTCCGCGCTTGCGAAGTCATTCTCCGCACCTTCCATCTCTTTCTCTTTTATCCTCTCTATTTAACCTCTTGTTGATACATTTAGCCTCAATCCCCAGCCCTTTATCCAGAGCTAATTAGCTGCCTATGAAATAATTGTTGAGAATCTGGAGGGGATTAAATGTTAATGTGTTTGAGGGAAAATAGTTGTACTACAAGTCACCACCAGCAGTAACAGGATGGTGACACGCATGCAACCCCTGAAAGCATTTAACAAAATACACGACAGCTTATCTGAGCCGTAAGACACACAGACGCTGCTGCGTTATTTAACGCTGCATTTAAAAAGACCAGGAGTGTGATATTCTTGGGTTTTTGGGAGGCGTGAAGGTTGTTTTGACCACCGTTACACGGGACCATCATACATGCAGCTTAAGAACCGTTAAAAAAAATTAACTCAGGAACTGCACATAAAAGCCATAGATAGAAGATTTGTCAATCCGTGTTTATTTTGTGTGCAGACTGTGAAATGAGTTATGACATAAATGATGGGGATTATCTGGAATAAGCATGCGAAAAAAACAGATTCTTCAGTCGTCCCTTAAGAATTCTTCAATAATTAAAGATTTTAGCTTCCTTAAAGGGGAAGAGGTTTTAAATATGGAACTTACATTAGGAACTCTGAACTACTGAAATGTCGTCACAGGATCTCTAAAGACATTGTACTTGGTTTGGTATCAGGTATCAGATGGTCAGACCTCCGGTCACCAAAACCTATTTAGTTGTTTATCAAACACTTCAAACCTTATACATGGAAAAAACCCTACAACTAAGTGTTTCCCTTTAAGAAGCTGAAATCCTTAATTATTCAAGAATTCTTAATGCACTACTAAAAGGTAACCTTCTGTGTTTTAACTTAGAGTGTACCTTCATTCCAGAGAATCCCCATAATTTAGTCATTTCACAATCTGCACACAAAATAAAAAAAAATTCACAAATGCTCAGAGGAAAATTGTTACAAATCTTCCTTTGATACACTGTCACTAAAAAAAAAACAAGGTCATCCTTCCATGACTCCAGGTGGTCACTCCTGATGGTGAATAATGTGGACAACAGAGGTCAGCAGGTTAGAAGGCAAAGCCAGTGCCCAAGCACTTTAATACTAGAGTCACTGATCTCCCATTAGAGCGAACACAAGACCTACACGATTAGTCTGCTTAGATTGTCAGACGCCTCCACAACGCCGCCCAAAGCCATGCTGTCCAATATCAATTGTGACGGTTTATTCAATTTCAGTGTCTACAATTGACACTTTTGGCCCGTATGGATTTTTTCCCTGCCCTCGGCAGTCGTCCTCAAGGTGATCACTGTGCTGCACTTGCGTTTTCTTAAGCCTAACTCATACTGACATCCGTGGCTTAAACGATATCGATTTCCGCACATGGAAGGATGCCCCCTGCTGCTCCCCTCCTCTCTGGTCCTCTCATCCCTCTCTCCCTACTGGCTCAGTGTGATCATCAACTGCTTCACGCTACATGTAGGTTTAACTGAGCACGTGGAACCCTAGGACCATCCCAACGAAGAAAAAAAACACGCGGAGAGAGAGAGGAGAGGTCGAGGAAGGAATCGGGACAAATTAGCCTATGATAAGGTGTAACTATGATCAGATGAGGATGTTGTACTTGAAAACAAAACAAAGGGCCTGAAAGGAAAGAGGTGTCAAGTTCATAATTAAAGATGCCACAGAACCCAGAATGACCTCCATATGGTTGCTTTTAGTCACATTAAGGTCATATTAATTACAGGCCAGAATGACCTGCATATGG
Source organism: Leptodoras praelongus (assembly GCA_028564905.1). Lineage (NCBI taxonomy): Eukaryota > Metazoa > Chordata > Actinopteri > Siluriformes > Doradidae > Leptodoras > Leptodoras praelongus. The sequence goes on along the minus strand of JAOTRJ010000045.1, from coordinate 6,262,101 downwards.
TTACTTTTAATCTAAGTGGAGCTCTGGCCTGGGTAGTGTTCAGACTCTCACAGCCAACAAGTGTGCGCGCGTGTGTGTGCGTGTGCGTGTGTGTGTTTCCTGGTGTCGGAGAGTAGCGCGTGTCTGCAGACTGAGAAAGACATGATCATGGAAAGAGAGGAGAGAAATGGATTGAACTCAAACAACGGAGGGAAAAAAATCAGCTGCGTTAATCTGCGCGCGCTCTGAGTCACGCAGTAAACGGATCACGCAGAAAACTCGCGGAGACTCCCCCATCCCCCTCACACACACACACACACACACACACACACACGTTAAAACAGCAACTCGTCTTTCAGGAGCGCTATGGCATGGTTAATAGCCCCTCATAACCCACATGCCGGTTTAGAAGTAGTCCCACGACGCCTGGTGTCCACTTAAACAAGCGGATAATGACAAAAGGGAGTGTGTGTGTGTGTGTGTGTGTGTAGCCATTAGGGTTGAACTGTGCTGTTTGATATTTAGCCAGACACTATCCTATCTAGGTAGTTAGTCTGCAGGTTTGGACGTGCACATGTTTGCTTGTGTTGATCTGTAAATCCTGGTCAAAGTCTCAGAGCCTAAATCAGTCCCTATCATGAAATCATTACATTCCCTGGACTTCAGGCTTCCTGCTTTGGCAATAGAGGAAGGTGATCAGTAGTAGATATAGATAGAGCTCAATGCCCTGAGGATGAAGCGCCTTCATACAGTTTTTCTCTCAATGACAAATCTTCATATTCTTCATATATTTCATACACACATAAATCTAGACATATAATTATATATAACAATTATATATCAAGCAACGTTTATACGTAAAAAAAAAAAGGTGCGCAGTAGGAGGCCTATAGGCCGAACAGATTTGGTAACTATATTTTAAACTCATTAAAAATGTAATAAATAAATTCTAAAGAGATCTATGTGAGATGGGCAGGTGCTGTGCTGAAAAGAACACACCGTTTTTCATTGTTGCTCTTGTGGTTATTTAATGTGTCAAACTGCGTATTAGAATGACTTGAGGCAGGGCTGCCCCGGTGCACTGTGCACTGTGCGGTGTGTGTGTGGTGTGTGTTGTGCGGTGTGTGTTGTGCATACTCCACACACTTTAATGCAAAGCGACAGGGTCTAAATGAGAGAGGCAATAAAAGCCAACGCATCCATAAACGTGTCGTTAAACGTCCCAGCCGTCCGCAGTGGCCGGAATGTGGCGTTTATGAGGCTCAGCACTGTTTCTGCTCAGCCGCGTGAAGAGGACCTGTCTGTCTAACAGCCTGACACTTCTGCACATCCCACTGCCCCACACCAGTTTCACCCTCCAGCAGCTCGCCGGGATCTACAGCTACCGAAATGACTTTAAACCTCACAAAGCAGTGGGCAGTAATAGAGCCTGGAGTCTATAGGTGTCTGTGTCGGCTTTAGTCTGGACTCTTACCTTGTGTTCATGGAGTTCCAGTAGATCGGCTCCATGTTCGTCGCTGTGATTCCGAGTAAATCCACCAGTAATATGAGGAGAAATCCCAGCGCGTTTGCACAGCTCGGACTCACCGTTTCCAGCCCAGAACCCGGTCTGCGGTCCCCCATCATGGATGAAAGCAGCTTTTTCCCCAGCACACAGTAAGAGGAAGCCTTTAGGAACAAAGCCTAAAGCTCAGTAAGGCTACAGGGGGAATCCGTCAGTGCGTTAAGGTGCAGTGTGTCCGCATGGATATCAACGCACAACCAAAGGCACACAAAAAACCCGCACGGTTTATTATTGTCCAGTTTGGATTATCCGCTTTGTAATGAAGTCGAAGTAAAACCTTTTCTAAATGTTCTAAACCAAAGGCACACTTTACTACAGAAAACCCCCCTAAACGACTTGTCTAGTATTTCTTAATGCTGGCTTTATCTTCTTTCCTCAAAAGTCTGTGCTCGGTCAGTCGCGCAAACAAAACTCCGCTAAGTGCAGCAATCCTGACCCAAAGTCGCTTTTTATTCCTGGCTTATCACCTTTACATTTGGCTATAGTCAAATTGCATTGAAATTCTCGCGCTATCTTCGGCTGCAAGATCTCTCTTCTTTCCCATTCCCCCTTTTCGTCCCTTCCGTCTTCTGTTGCGTTTTTTTCTTTCTTTCTTTCTTTCTTCCAACAGATGAAGGATGCAACAAAAAAAAATCAAAGCACGAGAACAGATGGACGTATGATTAAAACGAAATATGCTTCTTGGCCTTGCAAAGTTACATTCTCAGAAAGAAAGCGCGACGATGCCTTTCGTCTTCTGCTTATTTTTCTGCTCCTCTGCTCCACTTGCTCTTCTGCGCTCTGTGTAATTCCTCCGCGCGCTCACGGCTTCACTCGCTCCGGCTCCTGCTGGCGCACTGGATTTCGACGAAACCGATCGGATCTGCGTGCAGGCTGCAGGCTTCAGACGTATATTTGTATATTAAAAAGTAAAAAAAAAAACAAAGAAATAAAGTAGAAATCAAAAATGTACTCTAGGAGATGTATTAATGCCCGTAATGGAGAGGCAAAATGCAGAAAATGAGAGTGCGGTGAAGTGGCGGTGGTGCTGGATGGCGAAATCCCGGCGGGTTATGGCTTTAGTAGAGCGCTTCGTGCTCCTGTCTCCTTCACTTGCTGCTGAAAAGCCTTGTGGTGAGATTTGTCCTAGCTCGCTGACAGACTGACTTGTTGGAGAAAAGGCGAGGGAGGGGAAAGGGGGGAAAGCCCTATCTTCCGGCTGGCGGCCGCGCTAACGCAGTGCATTTTTCTTTTGGGGATTTACTGAACGCAACACGAGGCTTGGAGTGTTATCCAGCCTGCTCACTTCTAACAGCCCTTTGTTATTCTCTCCACAATCCACAAGTACACATCCAACACCTCATTGCCGTACTAAACAATAATAATAATAACAATAATAACACTAGTACAGCTCTATAGGCTGTCACACGTTATGCGTTAGTGCGCCCCCGTGTGGACCCACCGGAAACATTGTCATATTAACACCATGTACTAATGACTTTGCTACCAGACGGGAAACAACCTGCGGCAAATACAGGCCACACACTACATTCATGTCATTATGCAAAGTCCAATGCACGACCGTTTATTCTGTGCACACTCTCCCAGGGTGTCCCGCCTACCTGGTAGTTGGCTGCTAGACGTAACAGGTAACCCAGTAACTACGTTATATCTGAAACAGGTACTGCAATAACGAGGAGTGAAGCAGTATAGCTGGAAATCTTTTCCTGCAGTGCCACCCTGTGGACATAATCCGGTACACCAACACCCCTCTTTCATTTATAAACGATAAGGTTCCCAGTCGTGAACCTGTAGAACCACCTCCCTTCCACTTTCTGGCGTTTTCTCTGATAATATACAGACTTCAACTCAGGAAGGCTTATCAATGAGCTGATTAACAGGGAAAT